>KI422575.1:36663-74953 GCA_000473375.1 Anopheles culicifacies | reverse complement strand
TTTTTTGCACAACAATTAATCGATTTACTGTTGATGAGAAGAATCTAGATTAGTGATGGGCACTGGTATTCAGACTGAATTCTAGGATTGGACTCCGGATCGGAACTATACAGATCTTCTGGTTCTCAGAAGCTCTCAGGATCCTGATCTATCCAGATGAACGATCGAATTCTAACATTGGAATCTGCAATCAGGATTTAGGATTTCTCGGGTTTGAGATCGACGTTTATGCATAGTTTGAAGGTAGAATTATTACATTATTGCTATATTTTCATACGGCAAGATGGGTTTAAATTTAATACAATGTTGCAATGTTTGTAGGCGTTTGCGCCTAGAAGATAATTGTATTCAAGTTTCAGTTCTTCTATCATAGTTCTGATAAATATGATGAGTTAGTATTAGTGATGGGCGGTTCGACCCGAACCTATCGGGTCGGAGCCATCCGCATGCAACCCGGAGCGGTTCGGGTCGTTTTCCAAACTCCAACGAGTTCGACTCATGGGTTCGGATTCCATATGCGAGTTCGACTCGCTGGTTCGGGTCAATCCCATTGCACCCACGGGTCGAACTCGATTCCAATAGGAACGGACTCGAGTTCGGGTCGATCCGTGAAGAGTCGTACGACCCATCACCAGTTAGTATGTTTTAGTTCTCAACGCTATGTTTTAACCAAAAAACTTAGGGACGATAAAACTAACCAAAGAAGAAATTTTATGAACAATCCCAATTTGGGCCACATGTGACGCAATTTTCCCAACGCTACTGTAGATAAGGAATTTCAATGATAAATTTCATTCAAACGCAGAGCGTGAGATTTCTCTAAACCGCAATCCATCGCGTCCACTGAGCTGTGGTTTTGAGCTTCTTGTTACTATCGTCGCTCGGTTGTTATTTTTGTTTGTGTTCAGATTAAGAAAAAGGGCGTAGTGTGTAGAGATGCTCTATTGTACTTGTGGAACTAATGTACAAATTCAATTAGTAAACAGGCACAAAGGCACATAACTAAGCAAATTATAACGGAGGGCATAATTAGGATGCGGCTGTGATGCGCACCGACTTACAGTTGCAGCATAAGTTGGCAGTTTTCCTTGCCTTCATTTTCATCGCACTGCACTTTCCAAACTGACCGCAATCCGTTGAAATGCACCGTTCCGACCACGGGAATGTTGGCAAAAAAGGTGTTAAAAGTAATGCACAATCGCCGAGGAACGAAGGGGAAGTTAAATTGTAGCGGGAACGAAGGTGGCGGTAGGAAAGGTGCGAAAGAAGTTTCGCGGTTCCGGTGCATACATGCATATGCATTTTTGCTGCACGATATGCACTTAAGGCCGCGAATGGCACGTTCGTGCTTGAAAACTAACTGTAGTCTGTGTCTTGGCTTGTGCGAAGTGGCTGCATACACCGAGTGCAACGGCTCTCGGCAAACGCACAAACAAAACAAATCCAAAAAAAATGGGAAAATGGTCAAGAAATCATAAAATAAACAGCGCGATAACTGGTGGTGGTGGCCCATAATCATCGCTTTCTGCTGCGGTGAATGGCGAAGCAAAACAGAAATAATAATCTCTCCCGCTAGCCCGCTAGGGCGGCACACTCGTACTGACCGTGCAATATGTGCTGTGATTCCTTTCCTTATCTTTGCAATACCAACCGGTCCCTTTCTGCATTCTTTCTCCGCTCTGCCCGTGCCGGTGCATTAAAAAATGCACTAGCAAATATAAGACTGGAAGGTAAAAAAAAATGTTATCCCTCTTGGACAGTTTAGTAAAAAAAAAAAAGATGCCCGCAGTTGACCTAAGCCATGGAATTGTCGTAAAAATTTGCATTGCAGAAAATTAAACAAATAAAAAAAACGAAGCAAATAAAATCCATCATCAGTGCATACGAGTTGGGAAAGAATGCAAAATGTTTGTTTTCTATTTTGTTTGGTCAAATTCATACATTTTTTTGTGGACACATTTTGCAGCTAGTAAGTCCCATCGATCATGTTGCTTAATGATAACTTCACGCTTTTGGCGTTGTTGCATTATTGCTTGAATCAGCATAAGTTGGAAAGCGTGAATCAATGATCTGATTCATAAGGAGTGAGTACGAAAACGATAGGAGTAATAATATTGAAATGAAGAAATGACCATATTAGTGTTCTTGTGTTCACAACTTTTTTGATAATTTAATTGATTCTGAAAGTATGTGAGAAAATCACCTTTTTTCGTGGAGTAGAAGAGTGGGTCTTGGAATTCATGAGACATTAGAGAGTAAATACTAAAATTGATATAGTCAGCGCAAAGATTGATCACATCTTTAGTGGGATATGAAGAGTGGGTGAGTTTAATAATGAAAAAGCCATGAAAAGGATCAAAGCTCTTCGTTCTTCGAACTCACAATTGCAAGATTCAACTCACTCACTCTAACTATAGTGTTAGTTATTATTGTTGACTTATATGAAATAGATTTTCCTGAAAAGATTATATGTAGTTTGAGTGTTACCCATAAGGAAGCTGGCGTTAGAGCTTTGATTAACTCATATTTCATTACTTAATTGTGGTCCCACCATCTTTGCACAGCTTTGCATTTTTTTTGCTGGAGAGTGTCTTGATTTCTGAGTTGAGCTTGTTTTTTTTTTGTTGTTTTGTTTTGTTTTTTCTTTCTTTTTTCTTATTTAGTTTCGAATCTGTCGCGTGAATATTTCATGGTATAAAACACCAAAAGACGAATCGAACTAGGTGTTTGTGAACCATGCCTAAGACTGGTTCGCCCAAATTCCCGAGTGCATCTCTGAAATGCAAAAAAGACTCTAATTTATTCAGCTCATGTGTTTCATGGGGTATTTGACACCACTATTCATTTAAGCACTTCATGATCTAATGGCACGAATTTCTTAGCAAACAAATCGTGGAAACATCGGTCAGAATAAATCCAAACCCGTTTGTAACGATCGTTACCGAAGTATCGCAAAAGTCCTACATCATCCATACGAATGCAAAATAATGTGGGCTTTGCAAGCAAGTAAATGCATATATAGACAAGAATTAAAATAAAACAAAAACATACATTGTGTGACAAAAAAGTGTATCAAGTGGCGGAATCATTTCACGCTGCACTACCCCCTAAACGGCCCAAACACACACGAGGGGTTCATTTCCTCCTTTCTTTTTCGTTTTTCTCCCTCCCCTACATTAGGTAGATGGTAATTTATTCGTGTAATTTCGCAAAGTTTTTACGGCCACTCATTTCAGGCGTACACAAGTGTGAAAGGAAAAAAAAGCTGCTTGCGTTGCTCATTTTAGCTCATTTAAATCGCGTTGGTGGCGCATTTTAACCGACCGCCCTCTGTCACAACGGTTGCAGTTTATTTTACCATTTTTATCATTCTGTCCCCTTTTTTTTATTGTTGTTGAGGACTTTCCGGCGATGTTTTGGGATTTCTTTTCGAGCTCACAGCCAAAGTAACATGGGCGTACTTATTTTGTGGGTGCCGGTACATTAGCCATACAGACCCATTTTGTATGCCACCCGCGTAATAACGCCCGTCCGCCGCCAACTCATTAGGAGATCGCGATTTATGTACTTGCTCTAGTGGCATTTCTGCCGGCGGGTTCATTAATGGGTCAAAGTCCCTCGTACGGTTCCGTCTGGTTGGTGGATTGGGAAGCTTGATTCTCAACAGAGAACGATAATGAGATCGTTAGGGATTGCATGCTAAAACCGATCGTACGAGTTTGGACAATTTTGGTGAAAGATGTACACTTCCTAGCATGCATAGAAAATACATTGTTTAACGAACGCACCGGTTTTAAATTGCAACGACTTGCCTGAAATCAAAATGCAAATTCAACGTAAAATAAGTGCAGCTTTATTGAACCTTTTGGTACGCCATTCCGGTCTACGACCTTCCCGTATTGGTCACGTGTTGTGTTTTTGGTCGGGAACTTGAATGTAATGGTGCTTCTTGCACCGAAAAGTGATCGGTACGTTCTTCATATGGGTTCATTTGAATGTTTGTGCCAACCAATGACCATACCTCTCTCTCCTCATCCAATAGCTTGTGGACATCTAAATTAAACCAACTGTGGTAACGAGCCAGTCCAAAGTACCAGCTATGGGCACACGAGCTGGACCTCCTGTGGAGTTTTTTTTATGCAGGTGATTGACCGTTTAGTTGTGCTCCCGGTGATGCAATGTCGTATCGCTACCCTTCTTCAACCCCTGTTCCCGAAGAAACATGTAGACAAATAAAATAATTGATCAACTGGTGCAATATGATTTTATGATGAGCTATGCTGAAAAGCAACTCGATCGTTTCCATGTGCGAGCCGGATGGAACGAGTCCGTTGGAGTCAGATTTCTAATTCCGACGCTAATGAAGCATTCTAGCTTTTCAGACATCTTCCTCCTGCTCCAAAGCAAATAGTGAAGCAATCGTGTAAATATAATACTCACTCACCGAAGGATTACTCGGAAAAGTTTGTACACAAAGCGGCCGTGATCATACGAGACGCACCGAAGTCTCGGGCGTAAAGCTTCTCCCGTGGGTTGAATGTGATTCCTTCCGTCGATTGCTTCTCTAGGTCGATGAACAGAAGATGGAAGAGGAGAACTCGACCAAATCTCGGTTATTGGCTTCTGTTCCGTATTCTGACCGTATTTTGAAACTCGAGCAAAACGTTAGGCTTGGTCATGGTCTATCAATCCTTCTCCTAGTTTTCGGGATTCCCTATTTCCTTTTGCGGTTGATTGTAGATGTACGAGAATTGAAAAGAATGGATGGAAAATTGATTACCCGTGAAGCACAATATAAAACTACAATGTTCTGTGTTGTATCAACAGTGGAGAGTGTGCTGCTGATAGTGGCTTATCTCTTCGAAACTCCTTGAAGCAGATTGACAGCCATCCCATGTCATTCCTATAATGCACCAACTGCAGTGCTGCATTTTAACGCGCATCCGTGCGATCTTTGAAGCTCGTCGCATCAGAGACAGAAGCCAGACTTATCAGGTAGTTACATCAAGGTTATGAGCTACAGGCAAGAATATTCCTAGCGTGCGCGTGCCTCACAATCTAAATGGCCGCGAACCGAATGTGCCCACCGACCGTGGAGGAGATCCGCGCAATTGCAATGTTTTGCTCGTTTGATGCATTCACCGTTGATAAGGATAATGATCTTCCCGAATGAAGCTCCCACCAGTGCGCCCCCCAACTGTGTACCATTAAACGTTGTATAATTTTTAACGAGCATAATATTTTGTTTTGTTCCATTAGGTGGAAAATTAAATGGTCTGCAGTGTGGATTAGAATGACGCTGCAAACTCGTCCCGCAGAGGAAGGTTCGTGAGCTCGTTCGTTTGCTAATGGGCAGCTTTTTGGGCGAATTAAACGACCCTGCACAAAATGCAAGCGCATTCAAGGCTACTGTTAGTGTGACCGTTAATTAGGCTCGTGCAGGCAGTGTATGTGTGTGGGTTCAAATTGGTCATAAATATCTTGTTTTTTGCAAAATAATGACACTGCCCAAATCTGTCTAGACGAGAAGATTGAAACGATTTTCTTATCGTACTCTAGACACTCAGATATGGAAGTTAAATGATGAACGCACGGATGCAGTTTGCAAAATATTTGCATACGCTCCATCTAATCATCTAGCCGCGTGTGTGTGTGTGTGGAATAGCGAAATCATTCACACGGAACCGCTTGTTTGTATGTATTCCATTAAAGATCACCAGCGGTCATCATCACCATCATCCATAAGCAACATTATTCCAATGACGCAAACACTTGCAAATGCAGTGCCCTCTCAATGTGAATGCATAAACCGGCGTTCAAATGCACCGTTTATGCAACGGGGTCTTGTTGAGGTCAACCCACGTTCGCTGATGTCTGTGCAATTGCACTCGAAACCTGGACGAATACATTTCCTTCGTCGTGGAGAATGAATTGATCGACTGCACTGGAGTTGGAATGGTTTGAAGGATGTCTTCATGCTTTTCATGAAGATGTCTTTTGTGGAGCGTACGAAATGAGTGCTGGAGATGGGAATTCTATTGGACTAGATTGCATCGTAAATTGTGCATGATTTAAGCCGATGCTGCACAATGTTCCGGAACGGGTTTTAGATTAACCAAAACAGTCGACTCTGCTATTCGGCAATGTGTCTCGATCGTGAGCGTCTCAGTGCCCCAATATCCTATAGTGTGCGGACTCAATTATGCTCCGATTGGATGACAATATGAGCCAAAAACTTTTATTAGCGTAACTTATTTCAACTTTTTTATTCTCTTTATCTCTTCACAGGATTACAATGAACAGTGTCCCTACTCGTTGTCACCCGTCAGCATCAAGAGCCAAAAGCTGTTACGATCGCCCCGAAAAGCGACACGCAAAATATCCAAAATACCGTTCAAGGTGCTGGACGCACCGGAGCTGCAGGACGATTTCTATCTGAACCTGGTCGATTGGTCCGCCCAGAATGTGCTGTCCGTCGGGCTGGGCAGTTGCGTTTATCTCTGGAGCGCATGCACAAGTCAGGTGAGCAACGCGCAAATGAGCTACCTCTGCGGACAAATGTTTGACCCGTATGTTTCGTGCTATATCTTCTAGGTTACGCGACTGTGTGATCTTAGCTCCGATTCCAACACGATCACGTCCGTCTCATGGAGTGAACGGGGCCATCAGCTAGCGGTGGGAACACAGCACGGATATGTCACCGTATGGGATGTAGCCGCTAACAAACAGGTAAGGATCGGTAACCGGAGCTTTCAGGCACGATCGCATGTAAAGTAGTTCGTAAACACAATTAAGACGGATTGTTCTTGTGCTCCGTCGGTAACTTTATTCGTTTGCTAAAACACACGCCGCTTGCTGCTGGCGTAAACGGGTTGCTGAATTATATTGTCAGGGTTTGTTTGCTGTTCCAGCGTTGTGTTGTGTCATACGGAAGGCAACGTTTCGAGACAATTGTTGAGTGCATCTCGGGCAGCGTGGTAACCTGATGTCTGAAAGATGAAAGAGCACCACTCAAATTTGCCCCCCCCGGTATGGTCGCGATGGAATGAATCTTTAATTGATCTTTATTTGCAGAACCACTTGACAGTGCGAGCACACGACCCGTGCTCCTGCTGCTGTGGTGAGCTCCGAGAGTTCGCAATGTCGGTTTCGTTTGTGTCGTACTGTTTTCCAGCTTTCATGCAAAAGTAGCGAAAACACGGGAACCTTTATTTGATTTACCTTTTTTTTCTATATTATAAACATCAGTACTTCACGAAACAATTGACAAGAGCATCTGTTTGCTGTTTGCTCTGTGTCAACAAACTGCCACCCGGCGCAAGAAAAAGCATTATATTTATTGCACTTTACTGTTGCATGCCGGCGTAAACCGAAGATGGGAACGTGTTTCAGATATCATTTTGAAAGTAAAATAGCAAATACATGAATGCTGCTTGTCTTTTTTTTATTAAACACAATTTGCAAATTGCTTCCTGTATATTCTCAAGGGTTTTCTCAGAAACGTGATTCACACGGGCGCGTACGATCGTTCTTGACGATTCACGTTTCCTCGAGCGTGTTAATCACCGTACATACGTAACCCGTTTCGCGAGAAACGGTTCTAAAACGATTATATGTGTTACTTAAAACATTATTTAAAACTTTACGATACCCAGCTTTGGATAAAGTTAATAGTAGTGCATTTGTGATCGTTTATTGAATAATTTATCACTAAAGGCTTCTTCTCGCAAAATTTTAGTTCCCAGCTCAAAGATACCGGAATCGAAAAGGAAAGTGAGAAAAGTTTGTTGCAAAAATTTTGCAAACAAGCCACCTTTCACCCGTGCGTGTGTGTCACTTCCTAATGGGGAAACGTACGAAACTCTTCACCCCCAACACGTTTGGCAGAAAGTTTGCAAATTTCAAACAAAAAAATCCACCCTTCCATCAACTTTATTTGGCCGTAGTGCGCGACTTGATATTTCTCCTATGGAAGTGATAGTTTAGTGTAAATAAACCCACTCTTAAGCTGTACGCACAATTTCGAACCCCCACCGAATCATTATCTACTATTTCGAGGTTAGAAAGTGTGCAAAAAGTGAGGCTAAATTTGCAAACATGTTCAAATAGGAACTCCGCACAAATGCGGGATTTACTAGGGGGGGAAGATCTTCGGGGTAAGAGAACAGAACTGAATCCCCCACGCACGCATCGCGTCACTGCGTGACATGAATTTTATAACCTCTCAACGTCCTCTTGTTGTGATTTTTGTGCTTTTTTTTCGCCAATTCCGTTTTTGCACATGTTCCCCAGATCCGGAAAGTGCGTGACCCACTAAGCTGGTGTAGGAAAAAGTGCGTATTTTCTCTCTAGGCATTGTGTTGTTTTTATTTTTGCAAATTACCCACAAACACTTACCCTCATGTGACATACTTCCCTACTACTGTGTATTACGTTTCTAATGTGTGTACCCTTTTTGCTTGTGTGTGTATGGCTTCTTTCTTCGTAGGTAAATAAACTGCAAGGCCATTCGGCACGTGTCGGCGCGCTGGCCTGGAACGGGGATGTTCTATCGAGCGGGTCTCGGGATCGTCTGATCATGCAGCGGGACACGCGCACCCCATCGCAAGTCCCCGAGCGAAGGCTCGCCGGTCACCGGCAGGAGGTGTGCGGTTTGAAATGGTCCCCGGACAACCAGTATCTGGCGAGCGGTGGCAATGACAACCGGCTGTACGTGTGGAACCAGCATTCGTCCACACCGGTACACTCCTACTCCGAACATATGGCGGCGGTGAAAGCGATCGCCTGGTCACCGCACCATCACGGGCTGCTTGCCAGCGGTGGCGGTACGGCGGATCGGTGCATCCGCTTCTGGAACACGCTCACCGGACAGCCGATGCAGTGCGTCGATACCGGTTCGCAGGTGTGCAATCTCGCCTGGTCCAAGCACTCGTCCGAGCTCGTGTCGACGCACGGCTACTCGCAGAATCAGATCCTCGTGTGGAAGTACCCGTCGCTGACGCAGGTGGCCAAGCTGACCGGCCACTCGTACCGCGTGCTTTACCTCGCGCTCAGCCCCGACGGTGAAGCGATCGTGACGGGTGCGGGCGATGAAACGTTACGCTTCTGGAACGTGTTCAGCAAGGCACGGTCGCAGAAGGAGAACAAGAGTGTACTGAATCTGTTCACCAACATTCGGTAAAAGTGGGTCCTGTTCGATAGCGACCGGCGACCTCAAATCTTCAGTAGCGCGCTAAGCATTATTGTACAGAATTCTGAGTCCAGTTCGTGTTGGCGAAACGTATCATTTTAGACGATAAGTGGTTTTTTTTTTTTTGTTATCAGAATATTTTTTATACTTTTTTTTCTTTACCTACCTTACTGTTTTTGTTAATTTTTTCTCAACATAGTGGGAGGTTATTCCCACTTTTTGGAATGTACCGGCGGCTACAGTAGTAACATACAGAATCACGTTAGGGACCCATGCGTAATATATGTAAATGTATTTTTATGATATTTGTAAAATATGTGTGTATTAACTCTCTAATAATGTATGTTACAGTACTCCATAGCGAGTAATCGATAGATTCCGTTTCATCCGTCCGACGGTACAGTTCACAGTTTTTGTCAAACTTTGCTTCTCCAGCAAAGCTGCACACCAGTTTTTCTTTCTTTTCAATTAATTTTGCATTTTAAGTTTCGTGTCCACATGCATCTTTCTTACTTACCATCATTGAACTGGAATTAATTTGTGAGTATAGGTAGATACAATTTACGTTTCGCATTACATGTACGGTTAGGTTAAGTAGTATTCATTTTGCGTGTAAGTAATTTCAGAATCAGAGGATCATCAGTACCGTATCAGAAAGCGGTACATCATTCGCGAATGTGTTCAAATCGATAAAAGCTCCTTAGTTGTAAGTGGCATTATTATTATTTTTTTTTGCTTCGCTTTCTGTTTAGCGAAGATGATATCGTATAGTTTTAGTTAGTAATCAGATGCTAAAGCATCTCAAAAGATGCTTTGTAAACGAGAAAATAGCAGTACCGGGTTTCCTAGTAGAGTAATTATTATTTATATTTGGAATTAACTTCATTGAATACTTTGAGAAGCAGCGTTTATTTTCGGTACTTTTCTTGTGTCTGTTGCTGTAATGAATTAATTAAAACAACTACCAACAAAAGAACTATAGCCCCAAATATTGTTTTAATTCTAAGGGAAAGGGAAAACCGAATACTTTCCCTTGGCGTTCGATTGGGTACGTTTTTTTGGAAGATATAATTTCTACGCTACGGAAGAAACCACTATCCGGGAAGAACATTGTGTTACTGTCTAGTGTGTAGTTTAGTGTGTACCATACTTATAGCTGCTAAGCTCTATGAAGGAAGCAAAGTGTCTTCACTGTACTGCCTACCTTTGAGGTGTGTGAATACTGATAAGGTCTCATTAACGTTAAGGTCTCAAGCAAGCGTTTGAAACGATCGTAGAAACGCTGCTATGGAATGATGTGTGAAACGTGGTCAAAATAAACATTACACGTGTACTAACGCTACCCGATAGTGCTTTCAGTTTATTGCAGATTGAGAAAACGCATAAGTGTCCAAAGAAGAAAACACCAATGTACAACATTCGCATAATTTATTTCACTAAGCAGCTTGCTATTTCTATTACTACTACAAACTAATCGTAATTTTATTGTTCTCAAACGCGAACTGTAATCCCCATGGATCGAGCTTTGTTCGCAATGCTCCGAAGATTGGTACAAATACTAAATAACGCGTGTTTTGGAGGGGGTCAATAGTTAACCGCCGATAAGCTCCTACCTCGAGCCCCCGAAGAACGTTGTCGCTGGTTCCATCAGCGCGGCTACGGAATGTTGAAATCGCTAAACGCCCGTGTATACATCCCGGGACAGTTTTGAGAGAAATGGTACGTACTGCCAGCGTCTACTTTTTGCTGCTTGCTTTGAAGATCAGCGCCAAACCAGCACCGATGGCAAGGGTGGAACCGGCGATCAGTGCCATCCGTTGATTTATCGTTATGCTGTGAACAGAAACACACACACGCACACAGAGATGAAAACGCAAATGTAAGTAAATGTTTCTTCTTAATGCACGTGTAATTCTTGTTGAGGTGGACCATAAACGTTGTGTTTTACGCCAAACCGATTGGGTACGGCGTGGTGGAACCGATAAGCAATTACTTTGTGGAACGCGGGTTTATAAATAACATGCAATTGAGTATATATTGGAACCAGAGCACAAAGTCAGATGGTGAACAAAGAAACAAAGAGAGTGAGAGACAGGGAGGGAAAAATAAAAAGTAGAACTTAAAAATATAAAAACAATCTGGGTAATATTTTTTATTCGATTCGTCGAGAGAGAAACATAATAATGTACTTTACAAGCCTCAAACCAAGAAACATAAAAAGGGAATGCTTTTTTTAATAGTAAAATAGCTATCGCTAAATAAGCTGCAGATTCGTGTAAGAATTGATTCGCTCTAAAGCAATACCCTGCCACCCACCCCCTATGGATTCATCCCACCATATTGTACTCCGGCACTAAACTTAAACAGGCAGCTCATGCTCGTGCACTTTCAGATGCGCCATAATTCCACGATCATGCCATGATCGTTCATCAGCACCTAGGTTTTTTTTTTTTTTGATTAACGATGAAATCTACTAAAGCACACCGCGATGGCGGAGGGCGAGATTAACCGAAAAATTTCGTCTTGAGCGATCCAAACCAGGACGACGCGGTTGAGGATGCATTGGAAGGGACAGTAACACTACTGGGTAGAAAGAGATACATTAGAAAAGGGGTGTACGATCGACAGAAGAAAATGATGGTGATGCGAAGGAAAAACGACGTGATCTACGGGCAGCTCAGGACACAACGGTTTTACGCACACCTTGCAGGTTGGGGGAAAAACGACCCAAAAGCAAACTTACCCGGCGCCAGTTTTCTTTTTCCGATCCGCTTCGATGAGTTCACCAACAAGAAATTGTTTCATTTGTTCTCTGGAAAAAGACCAAACACACACACATGTACATGTGTAAAATGAGTGAAAAATCGTACATGAAATTGCAACGCGAGCGATTTGACCCTGGGGAGGCGCCTACATTACTAGGCGACCCTGGCGGGAAGTATGCTCGACCACATGCAACTATAGAGAGGTTTTGGTTTGAAAGATTGGTTGCAACCTACTTGGCATCCGTGCTGTGTCCAACGTCATCAAATTCGGTCGTCGCTTCCTTGCCAGCATATTCAATCAGCACCTCCTCGCCACCGGGGTGCTAGGGAAAGCAAGATTGGAACAAAAACATGACCACCAGCGTGACATTGATAGATGAGTCAAGTGTCTCTATTTCGCCACAGATAATCGGACCAATGATAGTAACGCGTACGTACCTCGTTCAGAAATTTCGTCACATCGTACACCTTATCGTGAATGACCATCCACACATCGTCCTGCTTGTTGTGCTGGGACACTTCCGCCAAGCTGTACTGTTTCAGTTCCGTTGGGGCCATTTTGCACTCGACTAGAGTAGCGAGGCTGTTTTGTTTGGTTCTAGCTGAAAGAAACACGGTCCGATGGCGAACAGACTGCAAACGAACTGATCGACGATTGTACCACGCGAAGATTGATTATGATTACTACTAAACACGTTTAGGAGAAGGGATAGAGAGCGAATGGTAGGGCAAAGCGTTGGGTGGAGAGGTTAGTTCTGTTCTTTTTAAATTAAAACAGTACAGTTTCTAATGGCGAAATTGTGCTGGCTTTACAATGGGAGATATACGACAGTCCGTGCAGCTTTGTCCTCAATGAAATGGAAAACAAAGACCTGTTGTACGTTCGCTAGTGGTGATCGATACAAGCACGTCCATCAGCTGACATGTTTGTTTTGCCAACAGCAACGTGTCAAAACTGACAGCATTCGACTGTCTGTCTCGTGATGCTGTCACTTGTGGCCTGTTTTGTTAAAAAAAAACACGTTTTTATCATATAAAAACATTATTCACACTTAAATAATACAATTTTGTGGTCCATGGTGATTTTTTAAGGTTTTTTTTTCAGCAATTTAACAACAATACTGAGTTTATGTTTGAAATAATCGGTGTATCACCCTGTAATGTGTTTTTTTTTTACGTTCGTTTCATACGTCAAACGATGTTGATGCGCGGAGCTGATACGATTCCAAAACAAACGATCTGCGGTCGGTGCTGTTCAAGTGAAAAATTAAGCTAAGGATTTTGGCTGTTTTTCTGTGATACTTCTGGCTGATCGTTATGTTTGGTGACGGTGGCCGCACTGGTGACCATGATTCGGACGATGATGAAACAGCACCTACCGCAACGGGCCAGTAAGTGGTCCTGACATATACACCAGGAAGTGAACATTGGTGACTAATAAGATTTCTTCGTATCCGTGCAGATATTTGGCGAAAATATTTGGTATCGCTCCCAAAGCCGCCGTGGGCAATGGGAAACGGGCTAATGCCCCCGTAGCACCGAAACCCGTTAAAATATCGGAACGGTACGGTCCATCCAGTTTTCGATACATTCCCGCTGAACCGGACGACGAGGAAGCGACCGAAGATGCAAACAAACCACCAGAATGGAGCATCGTGCGTGCGTCCGTAGTTACGGCCTACAAACTGTAGGGGCTTCACTGCTACGACGTTGGTGTGCCCGATAACTAACTCGTTTTACGGTTTTCTTCCAGCGTCAACGGTGATAACATGTTCCTGGGAAAGCTAGGGCTGGCCCTGCTCAATTCCACCATCGGTCATCGATTGCTGTTGTATCGTACGAAAACGGACGTACTCGGCACGGTGACACTGGAACGTAGTACAAAGATACTGCTCAAGCAAGACTATCTCCAGTTCACGGCGGACGATTCGAACGAGTTTTGGAGCGTCCTGTTTGAAAGTGAAACCGACCGACAGGCGTTGCTTAACGTTATCGAATCTTGCTGCCAAGTGGATCGTGAACCGGTGATAGAGGAACCATTATCGGAAGTGGAAAAGGATGTAGAACCACCGAAGAATAAGCGTTCGGAGCTGGCGGCACGCATGGCACGAATGGGTGGGCAAGCGATGCCATCGATGCTGGAGAAAAGTAAAGCTCCACCCATCCCAACAACAGCTCCAGGTTCCGATTCGTCGGACACTTCTGATTCGAAGATCGAAACTATTTCAACGCGGCCGATACGGCGACCGAACGTGATGTCGGCCGTCAACATGCAGATGGTCCCGATGGCCGGAATGATACCGACAAACGCCAGCGGAATGCCCGTTTCGGGACAACCGACCGGAGCTACGATGGCCGATATGAATTTCAATCTGGTCATGAGCGAAAGTCGCATGCAAAATACCGAAATGCGAATGAACCTAACGAAGCTGGAATCCAAGCTTGATCGTGTGCTGGACAAGATCGATCTGCTCAATCTGCATGGGTCGGGTGATCGAACCACCGGTACCGTCGACAAGGATGCGGAAGTGCTCGAATTGGAGGAGAAACTGCTCGAGCTTAAGCGTGCCAATCATGCACTGAAAAGCAAAGTGCGCACACTGGAAACAGCCGAACGGGATGGCAAACGGGAAGCAGATGCAATGTTGGAAGAAAAGCTACAAACATTGGAGGAATCGGAACGGCGACTCAAAGAAAGTGCGCTTAGTTTGGAGCGAAGACTGGAAGCTAGCCGTTTGGAAGTTGCGCAGCAAAAACAGATGCTCGGCGAGCTGGAGAAGAAACTCACAGAAGAGAAACATTCCACTGAAAGTAAGACCAAAGAAATGAGAACAATGCAGGAACAGCTGGAAGAAGCGCAGCGAGAGCGAGATCGTTTGAAGGCACAGGTGGAACAGGACAATTGTCAATCGGAAAAGCTTCACACGCAGATAGAACAGCTGCAGAAAGAGTGTAACAAGCTGAGGGAGGCGAATGAGCGGCGAGCGCCGCCGGCTGCTTCGAGCGCTTCCCTTGTGAAGGACATCATGAACGGATGCTATCAACAGCTGTGCGATCAGATAGTCGATCCGCAGGTGTTGAAGATCATTGCCCAAACGATCAAGCGAGAGACCAAAGCGGCATTGGAACGTGAAGGTAATCAATAGATAGCTGCAAGTACATACACGCAATTATTGCTAGAAGTAAAGTCAATTTAATAAAAAAACGAGTTCCTCCTCGTTTTGTTTGTATGGTAAAAGTACGCCTTAAAAGGTGGTATAAACTTGCGCAAGTTTTTATTTGCCCTTGAAAAGAATCGTTCCAGAGCATTGTTTTAAAATATCGTCAACTTCTTCTTGTCCGTACGCAACTGTTGTTCCTTGGAAATGTTGTACTCCGATGTCTGCAGGCGCGCTATTTCTGCCCGTTTCGCATCGATCTGTCGCCGTAGGTTGTCCGATGCCGGTGTGCCTGCTTTGTGTCGCGTTAGCGCTATTTTAAGCCGTTCCACGTCGGCCTCCGTACGGCGTATTTCTTCCGACAGCTTCAGACTGGCAATGTTTAAATTTTTGCACGAATGCTCCTTGAGATCGGTCCTTGTCAGTACGCCCTGTTGGGTCGGTTTTGATTTTGAGCTCTCGCCTCCACTAAACACCTGCTCGTTGATGAAACTGAACACATCTCTCGCTTTGTCCGCTTTGGCCCGACGCTCATAATCCTTGGCATCGCGCTTTTCCTGCTGCTTTCTCAGTTGTACGAGCTTCTTCTCTACACTAAAAAGATCCTTATCGCCGTTGGCTTGCTCGCGCAACTCCATGCAGTAATCGAGGGAACGGCCCTGCGGCAGTACCTGTGCACTTACCGGTATCACTATCCCTTCGCCCTCCCTGCCAAGACCCGTTCCGACGATGTAGCCCATTTTTTGCATAATTTTTGATCCGATACCACGCGTGTGCTCCTCCCATTCGCCTAACCGGCGATCGGGTGCCGGTTGGAACAAACTTTTCTCCACCAGCAGAGCCTTTCGGAGGGATTCTTCGTCAGCTTCATCGTCACTGGAACCCTCACCCGATGGGCTCTCGCGTTCCGAGCCGTGCTCATCGTCATCCAGTGGCAAAAGATCTTCGAACGGCACGTCCATCTGTTCACGTTTGCCTTCTTCTAGACGTATTTTGCAACGCTTTTCATCAAAGTCCACCGACAGCACTGTGCCCTTGCACCAGAGGCGCGAGGATGATTGTTTCACCAGCGCACGGCTGCCCTTCTGGCGCAATCGTTCAAAGTGCGGCGCCCGATAGTCACGCAACTGATCCAACCGAACGACTTCCCCGTGAGAGTAATGACACTTGTCGGCCGTGAAGCGACATTCGCCTTCGAGAAAGTAGGTGCAGGGAATCATCTCCTTGTGGGTCGGATTTGTGAACAATACCTTTGCGGTCGCTTCGGCCAAATTTGAGGTGTCGAGGCTGCATACCATCGCATTGTGGTATGCAGTTGAGCCCCAGCTGTGTAAATGGGGCGCCGAGCACTTGCTCCCTACCAATCCATCCAGATCTAGTTCATCCTGCGACTGGTTGTCCGGTGGTGTCTCCCCACTTTCGTCCGTTGTCTTCTCAGGCTCTGCTGGAAGTTCTTTAATTTCCCTCATAAACAGTGCAAATTCATCGTCCATATGATCGGCCGTTGTTGAAGGCGGATTGCTCGGCTGAGGGTCAGTTTCGTTACGTTCATCGTCATCGCTTGTAGGTGCTAGAGTTTCTAACGTAAGCTCCAGCAGTTCTATCAAATCTTGCTTCAGCTTTCCCAGCTCTTGTCGCTCTGTTTCATTCTTGGTGTGTTGTAAAGCTAGGGCAATTTGATCCAGCTGAAATCGGGATAAAATCATTTAATCTAAACAAGATACACAACATATTGTGCCCTACCATCCACCTTACCTGTGCTCTGTATTGTTGAATCGATTTATCCAATTCGTCGACGCTCATTGCTGAGAATTTTATCAACGTAACTACACCACTTTACAATATTGTTTCAACTTTCTTGTGGGAAAACATTCCAAAATTCGATAATCGGTCAATTTTCTACCCTTTCATGTCCGCTTGTTGACAAATTGTTCGAAGGAGCTGTCAATGATTGTTTTGTTTATGGATTACCCTATTCCCTCTTGCAATTGCTCTTTCTCTTTCTCTTCGTTGCTGACGAAAATGAAATGCACAATTGCATTTCCTCTTTGTTTGTAGTATCGGTTGAATTGAACGTTTATGCACGCTACAAAATTATTGCATGTTCCGCGTTTTTGCATGTCGATAGGAAAAGAAATTAAATTCAATAGTAATGTCCTGCAACATCACGGATTTGTATTGCGATCGTTCGTTATGAATTCCAGATCAGATTTTCGTTTATCTTTTCGGACATTGGTTCTTGAATATTGTTTTTTTAAACACAATCCAGAAAATGTTTTCAAAAATATTTCTTTTATAGAAAGCAGTAGGTGCTTAGTAGGTAATTAGTTTAGTAGTTTACGTGCAACTAAAATCCAATAAAAAATTGCATAGAAAATTATCTTCACATAAAAAACATGAGCGTACGTCGGAAAAACGCAACAAAAACAAAACATCCGCCGTGATTGCGCAAAACGGGTTGATGACGCGCGTTCTCCCCCAAAATGCATCAATGACAGATGTCAGATGTTTCGGAAGCAGTTGTTTTTGTTGCTGCTGTATTGCTGCCTGCAAGCGCAAAAGAGAAACCCACCGTAGCGAAGTGAAACAAAAATCAACTTCCTTTATCTGACAGTCCAGAATTGCATCAACAACGAGAGAGTGCGCCAGAGCGAAATTGTTTCCCTCTCCCGGCAATGCTCGATTGTTTGGAAAACAAAGGCCGTACGTTTTCCTTTTCTAGGTTTTCCTACTCGTTCCCGCTAGCGCCCAACTACGGCGGCGACCTTTCCGACCGGCTCGCTCACGCAAACAGCTGAGCGGCTTACATCACCGCGCGCATGAAGTCATCGTTCGATTGCACTCGCTCTGTCTTTTTCTTCCCAGCTGTATTTGCGGCAGCATCGCGCATCGCAAGGAAAACATCAACAAGAACCCAGGAAGACGCGTTTTCCTGTACATTTCGAGAGCGCGTTTTATTCCCGCTGTTTATCGATTCATACGCGTTCCCGGGCGTTCTCTTTCTTTCTTTGGGGCGCCACCCGCATGCCATCTCTATCATGCTCGTTCCCGACGGTTCTCTGCAATAGGTGTCCCTCTGGCGAGAAAGCACACGGGCCTTTTATTATTCCCAAATCGAGCGCGTCGGTCGCAGGGCGACTTGTGTTTGTAGTGCGTTTTGTCCATCGCTTTTTCTGTGCAGCAACATACAAAGTGGAAGAAATAACAGCATAATAGCATCAGGAAACATCAGAACATTAAAGTGTGCTTTTTGTGCCGTAAATTCTCACCTACAGGCGTAGTAGGCTTCGTTCTCTGTTCTTTGTGGCGTAACCAAGCAGCAGCACCAGCGTGTCTAGTCATAGTATTTATTGTGCTTCATTACCACCACACCATCGGGAAGTTCGAGCTGTTCGTAGTGCACGATCGTAAGGAAGTTTCCAGCTACGGAAAACCACGCGGTCCAGCGCATCAGTTCATCGTTCATCGTTAAGCCATTAAATTGTGGAACGCTCCTAAACTGGGGGCTTGAATCCCGTTGCTTTTCATGTTGATCCAAGTCTGAACACATGTGTGAGTGAGCGCGGGTGTGTGCGTATATATCAGTATTTTCTTCTTCGTTTGCTCTTTACGGACACCGTTCGATGCGCCTTGCTGTCGAAGTTGTTTGTTTGCCCAAATCCATCCAGCATCATCATCGTGGTCATCTTTAGCTGAAAGTTAAGTTGCTGGCGATAGCACCAACAGCATAAGCATCAGCAACAAGAACAACAACAAAAGTAGCAGCAGGAACAGCAGCAGCAGCAGCAGCAAGCCGATTGGGGGAGTGACGCGCTTTTCGCTGAGTAAACGCACGGTACATTTAAAAACACGTCTCATCTCTTTCCCACAAGCTTCGCTCTCGTTCTCTCCCTCTCCCAAACTCCGCGGTGTACGTTACCTCCGTACATATTTGCCCCATATGCCCTAACAGACCGATTCCCTTTGTTCTCGGTACGGACGGGAAGAAGCGTACGTTGGAAAACAGTCGGAACAACAACAACAACGGTGTGGATCCGTCGCAGCAAGCGCGTGGTTTTTGACGGCTATAGTGCGTGCATTTGGCAGCGCGAACGCATGTCATCCTAACCATAGACGTACGAAAACACGCGGTACACGGGCATAAGGTGGCGTGTCGATTCTGCTGGGTGGTTCAGTTCAGGTTTCCACCCACCATCGACGGTGTGATATCGCATCTGGGGGAGGGAGAGAGAGAAGCGGAACGCGGAGGCAGAGCAAACTGGTGGTTTGGTTTCCCGGTACACAACGTGGTTGGTGTGCCCCGAGGAGAACCGTCACGCGGTGCACCTTGCATTTTATCGATTCGACAGCGGTGGTGTGTGACCATTATCAGCATCTTGAGCCGTAAATAGCAAACGTTCGACCTCGTTGCAACCTGGGGCTGCATTATAATCAGTGCAATCGTCGTGTCCGCCCGATTTGGCGTACGACGACGGCGATACGGTGTTGGTCGCTGGTGTGAAGAAGTAAACGAATAAGCAAAAGCCGAACTACGTGCAAGCACTGCACACACGGCAAACTTGCATGAAGCGCTTCCGATACTGACGTCTACTTACAACCCCGCTACAGCTGCATTTCGATTGTCGGCCAGTGGCCAGCAATAGAGAGAGAGAGGGAGCTAACGGCCGAACCATCTAGCGTATGAGTTTATTGTACCACCCAACGGGTTGAAGTGTGTGCAAGAAAGAGAACGTGTGTGTGTGTGGACGAATTTACTACAGCGCTGCCAGCGACGGGTGGACATAGGTCGCGGTGCAGATAGAGAGCATCGCGAAACGAGCGCGGATACACACCGCGAGGGTCTGCAAACGCAATGCGAAAGAAAAGCGCATCGTGTGAACAGTACAGCGGCTAGTAAACGTCCTCGGAAGCCAAAGGCAGTGGAAGCAAGTCAGCAACCATGTCACTGCATGTACTACCTGCGCTGGTCTAGGTGTCACACATTACACCGAGCGCCACGAGCGTGCTTGCAGTCAGCACTTTCTTCAAAGCCCTTCGGGATACAGCAATGAGCGGATGAAAGTTTCTGCTCGCAGCACAACCATATCCAACGCCTTGCCAAACTGAGCCAGAGTGCGCTTGCATATACCCTGAGTTCCTGTTTTTCCTGAGTTTCCTGTTGCGCTTCACCATTCCTTCGTTCGGTTTGAAAAACGTCATCGCAGCAACCCGTTCAGTGGTACCAGTGAAAAGCGGAAATCCAAAGCACGCGCTCGTGTTGCACCGGAAGTGGTCGTATTATTGGCTACCTGCACGCCCCACAACACCAAGTGCACTGTGAGGCTGTGGAAGAAAACGTCACTTGCATCGTGGTGTGTAAATCTGACCATCCTGTGCACGAGAAACCTCGTGGTCGTCTAGTAAACAATCGAAAGGATACACGCGAACAAAGAGCATCGAAGAAGTACCTGTCATGACAATGGCGTTGTGAAAGTGTCGTGCCAAAAAAGGGGAAAACTTTTCGCTTTTCACCGATTGCTTCTGTACGGTTAATTGGCAGCACTTTCGATGGAAACCGGATTCGTTCGTTGAGTAAACGGTAACAGTTACATACATGTTTGTGGCCCATTGCGCGACATCGAAAAAAGCACATGGCCTGCTGACGGGAAATGGCTGGTTGAATGTATTTTCCTCCCAACGAGTCTGATACTGTGCCACCGGTGTGTTTGTGTGTATGTGGTTGTGGGTATGCTTTTTTTAATATCGAACGAGTGTGAAATTGAAGCAGGCAACATCTAGCAACGGATCTCAGCGATACATGCAAATTGTCTTGTTCATTAACCGCTCGTGTCGAAGCGAACGGGACAGCGAAGAAGGGAGACCGCGGTTACAGTTGCGATTCCATAGCTGCCTCACTCACGTTTTGGCTCTCGTTATGTTACGCTATTACATTCTACTGCATCCCACTGCCAGCGCTATTCACCTTCTCTTCCGTTGACGTGCAGTCCTGTTTCGATCCAGCTTCTATTACGCCCGACATTGGTGCTTCAGGGACGGACAGCGTGAAACAAAAATAAACCCCACGGAATTTGCGGATTTCTCGGTGACCTTGACGCGGGGGTCTTGCTTTTGTCTTTCTTTTATGCAGACCAGCCTAACAAGTTCCAGCGCTCGCCATCGTCGTGCCGATCGCTGGCATTAAGTATTATATCGCAAAAGACGTGCGCACCCCTTCGATTAATCATTCCCCCGTTCTGCTTTTGCTCGCGAGTGTCGTCGCTGCATCGTTACGCCGTACAACCCCGCCCACCCTGGTGCTGCAGCTGCATCCGAAGTAAGATGGTGGGCCACTGCACTCGTCGTGATTATTCGCTTCATCGATAGCACAGGCCCATGTCTGCATGTGTGTTTGTGTGCGTACAGTCGCCATTAAAGCAGTGATCGTGGTTCAAATGTTATTTTGCAAAATCAAACGCGCTCTAACGCTGTATTTGTTACGCTCGTTGTACATGAAGGCAGTTCTATGATTGCAGTCTCCCTGTGCTTGTGTGTACGTTCGTAAGCAGGCGGATCCGCTCCATCCGATCCATCCACTCACCCCACCCTGGCACCGAGTGCATTGAAACGCAGCGCACAAACAATAAACTACGCGTACATACACACTGCCGTTTGCCGAGATGAGCGGTATGTAATCGATTCAACAGCCGCAATCGAATAGAGAAAGAAACCAACCCAAGTGTGAGCAAGAGCGAAACGGCAACAGCAAAACAAAAACAAACCCAACAACATAACCCCACCACCCAGAGCAAGAAACGTCATAAGCTACCAAAACGTTCGACAAGCGGTGCATACGAGCGAGCGAACGGGTGAGCATCATCGGCATTTGCAGTACGACAGAAGAAGAGAGAAGTTAGCAGAACGACATTTTTTCCTTGCACGGCCCAGCTGTGCGAACGCAAAACCAAGCAGCTGAGTGGAAGTTTTTTTTTATCTTTACACACACACACACATACGCGCGCGCTAGCACACACAATCGCATACATGCGGTTGCAGCACATTGCCTGCTCGTAGGGTTAGTATTACAGCATATCGGGCACGCGGTGCATCGGTCGGTGCAAATTAGTGACAACCTTCCATCGACGTTGGCTCGAAGGATCCCTCGGTGGTGCCCATTCACATTGCTGATCGTTGGTTTTCCTTTCAACTGATGACGACAGCGTGCAGGTAGAACCACCAAAAAACAAAACCCATCCCAAGGACGGCAGTGCAAGTGTGAAAAAGTAAACCAGAACTGTCGGCGATCACCATCACCATCATCATCATCACATCACCGTCGCCTCCTTAAATAGTGTGCACCAAACTGTGTGTATGTTACCGTGGAGAACAAACACGTCAAAACGCATCGGAAACACACATCCCTGCAGCGCTGCAAGGAGAAGGCAGGAAAAAAAAGCAAATTAAAAGAAGAAGGCACGGCTGCGAACTAGAACGTGCCACAACCACCCTCAATTACCACCCATCACACACGGCTACACGTATATATGTGCGTGTGTGTATGTGTGTGCGTACGCTCTTCTTGTGATATTACAACATTCGCACAATTCCTTGGCACACACCATATATTCTTAGCTGTGGAGACAAGAGCAACCACGCGGTTGTGTACAAAGTAAAGTACAAAGCAAAAAAGAAAACGCCATCTTTAAACAACGGCAAACAAATAACCACTAAAGAGGCTCGTGAATTAAGTAGTAGAGAAAAGCAGTAGAAGGTAACAAGCATAGCAAAGCGGCCAGTACTGTTAGTAGTACGTTCAGGCGCAACAGTAGGTCGCGACGGATCGTTATTTGTTAGGCATTTCGTACTGGAAAACACCGTTACGGCCACATCTTCAAACGTCCTCCAATACGCGAAAGCATAATGGATAGCGCGCAACAACAGCAACACCAACAACACCAACAACGGCAATCGCGTACGGATTGCGATGAGGAAGAGGATGGCCGTGACGTCGAGATGCAACCTGCAGAGTCTGTGAATCCGAAGGTGGCAAAGAAAGATGCAGTACGGATGGCTATCGAGCAGCAAGATGCTGCTGTTGTTGCTGTCCCTCAGAAAATGGAAGGTACGTATCGTATGCGTACGTGACTGGTGCAACAGGTTGCCATAGTGACGTGTGTGTGCGATGGTTCTCCTCTGTCAGGTTAATAATTTGTTTCTGTTTGCTGTTTTTCTTATAGCCGCTCCCGACAAGTCCCACATGTTCTGGAATCGCTACGTGTTGCACGGTCTGATCGACAAGGGAACGTTCAGTACGGTGTCGCTGGCCACGTTGCGTAAGGAGCAGCATCTACCGTTCGCTCAGCGTAGTCAGTTCGCGATCAAGCTGCTCACGCCAACGAGCCATCCGTCACGGATCGAGCGTGAGATTCTCTGTATGATGAAGATCGGCGGCCAGTGCAATGTGGTTGGGCTCATTGATGGCTTCCGGTTCCCGGACACAGGTTCGGTAGGGCTCGTGATGAAGTACATTCCGCAGGAACCGTTTGACCAGTACTACGCACAGATGACACCAGCCGGAGTGCAATGTTATATGAAGGAGCTATTTATCGCTCTCGAACGAACCCATCTGTACGGGGTGATTCATCGAGACGTTAAGCCAAGCAACTTCCTGCACAGCCCGCGCAACGGCGGTGGCCCATACGTCCTGGTGGACTTTGGGCTGGCACAGGAAACGAATAAAGGTGTACTGTCGCTGCGCACACTCGATCGGCCCCGCCAGACGGAAGGTAGACGTGAGGATCAGGTAGTTCCGCAGCGCCAGGATACGGTCGTGATGCGCAACCCTTTGAAGCGACAGAGCAGCAGCAATACCCACCAACCATTAAAGCTCTCGAATAGTATGACGAAGGATCTCGCCGATGTACCACTGGCTCGGCAAATCAAATCAGCCGCCGGTATCATCGGCAACGAGCTACGGCATCGTCGTTCGGCGGTGCTGGAAAACCAATCGCCTAATGCGAAGGATCTCAAATCGAGCAGCATCAACACTAGTGTGACAGCGCGACAATCCTCAAACTTGCCGACGTGCAATTGTAACGGCCGACCGCAGGTCTGCAACATATGCTTGGTGAAGCCGGAAATGAATGCACCAAGGGCCGGTACGCCCGGATACCGGCCACCGGAGGTGTTATTAAAGCACCCGGACCAATCCACGGCGGTCGATATCTGGGCAGCTGGGGTCATCTTTCTCAGTTTGCTGAGCAAGCGGTATCCATTCTTCGGCAACGTCGACGATACGAAAGCGTTGGCGCACATAATTGAGGTGTTTGGGTTCCAGCGCATCAACGAAACTGCCATTAGCCTCAACCGAACGCTGCAGTGCACCGCCGAAACGATGCAGATGCAACCGTACAGTTTGCGCCGTCTATGCCAGCACTTTCGCGCCATCCACCATGGACGCGAGATGGGTTCGGAGAGGAACGGTGGCAATTCGGTTGCACCTGATGCCGGTGGTTCTAGCCCACCGTCCGGCCGGGATGAGGATAACTTTTGCTGCACCAATTGTCGTAAGTCTCCGGATAGCTGTGTGTGCCAGCGACGCCCAAGTGTAGGCGAGGGTGATGATGGACGTACGCGTGATACGGATTGCGACGAGTATGGTCCGGCGGCTTACGATTTGCTGGAACGGTTGCTCGAAATAAACCCGTACGAGCGTATTACCGCCTCCGAGGCGTTGCAGCATCCCTACTTTCAGGTTGAGTACTGATTGTATGCGTGGTCCACACGAGAGTTGTCCCTGGGGTTCGTCGAGTTTGGTAACGGGACGCGCGGATAAAGCCTCTACACCGCAATGCAACCACCACCACCACCACCACTGGTACAAATGACAAGATATGAACGGAGTACGTACGATAGTTTGAAAAAAAAAAGGAAATGTTTGTGGCCAGTGGCGTCAATTAAAGCCAGTTTATATAGCAAATGCAACAACAACAACAACAACAAAGAAGAGATTCAGAGCGATGGATGAATGAATGGGCATATAAGTGTGTTAGAGATTATCTTTGCATAGTACATTACTCCTTTAAGTTACCACCGATTAGATAACAAATATGCTCTGTTGCCACACGCACGTTCTTACACTGTGCATCTCAACCATCGATCACCAAAATGCCCTGCGAATGCCGCACACTTACCATTATACACGCAACAAACGTAGACCGATATAGGCGCTTGAGTAGTAGTACCCATCGAACGAGAAACGGAACGGAACTCCGTACAGTGCAGGTCAGTAAAACACCCGTCCGCAACCGTGCAATAGAGAACTACAAGTGCGCCCTACATTCCTTTACGTCCTTGTACACCCCAAGGATTCTATTGAGGGCATTGATAAAAGACGGGCATCCAACAAGTAGTTAGAGGCGAGAGCATTTAAGCAAAAACAAAACAAAAAAACGTTGATCACAATATCAAACAACCGAACAAACAAAATCATGCACGAAAAACATACACTGTACCAAGTGAACAATACCTTTCCCATGTCCACAGGTACACAGACAGTAAGCATTAGGCTAAAATGGCATAATATGATGGTAAAAGGAAGCTCATAGTCGGCGCTCCCGTAATATGTACCATTTATGCCATTTTTTTTTTTTAATTCACTCACACCGATCATGTTCCTCCAACACCCTTTTTACGGCTTGATATGATGAACTATCATGCATTCTATATCTCTCTTTCTCTCTATAACCGGTGGGGAGGAACATAGGATTTGGTCACAGGCAAAAGCAAAAAGCAGCGCAATAACGGCAGGCAGGGGTTTTGTTTGTTAAATTTTGTTTTCTTATTTATTTTAATGTACCTTTTTGTTTGTTTAGGAAACAATATTCTAGTTGGCGCAAGCGCAAAGCTTATTATTTATTTCCTTTTTTAAATCCATTCTTCACAAAAACAAGGGCACGCATCCGTTCCGAACGTACTCTAGTGTATAAATAGTGTGTACACGTTTTGGAGGTTTGGAAGCGAAACCGAACAAGCCCTCAGCTCTCAGGATCGTGTTGAGCTATAATTTTAAATGTATTTATTAAATTATTGCCACAAAACTGTTTGAATGAAAGGTATTTTTTGTTGTTAGGGTTTGCAGTACGAATAGAGTGGAATTGCTAGGAATTCTCCCGTAAAAAGCCACTGCGGGCGTTTCGTATTCTTGTTTTAATCTGTTGCTTCATTGTTTGTTTAAGTACTAGTGTTGCAAGCCTCGCTTGACCTTGGAACGTTTGTCCACCGTGAGACACCGTAGAGTAATGGTTAAGTAAACCAAACGCAAGTGTGGGACATTTGCGAAGGCACCTGTGTCTAACCTACACGGTCCTGGTGGTAAGGTTAGGGTAGCCGAACATAACAGCATTATAATTGTAGCGTATAGCGGACCGAGGGATGCAGTTTCGTACACTGCGTCACATGGCAAAAGGAAAGGGGCGGTACATAGCGTTTACTAGGAGATCTGGTCAGTAGCGAATGTGGCACCCGCAATGTCGTTGGCGCCATCGTAATTGTAATACAAAACAAAACAAAACAAAAAAAACTGAAAAAAGAAGTACAACATTAAACCAATGGGGGGACAATTACAAAAATCAAAACAAACATAAGCAGCAACACTCACAATCAGTGTAGTCAATGGGGAAAAAGGGGGAAGAGAATCGCATCATCATCAACGTAGAATTAACTAACGCCTGTGGTTGAGATGTAGTATCTATATGGATGTATATCTGTCTCTATCTATAAATATGTGTGTATATTTGTATATGTTATCATCGTCAGGACAACAGCACCGGTTGGTTTGTCCTAGGTTCGTAAACGATCTGTCCGCACTGGTGTGTGCACGAGCAAAGCTGCCTGTGTTAGTGAACGGTAATGTCTTTCTTTGTTTTTGTTTTTAAATCTTGTAAAATTCCATTTTTCTTGCAATTCCTATCCTTTGCAACTGCATCCCACATGTCCTACTCTAAAGGAAGCTGTATTAATGCACTTTACTCTTTTGGTGTTTTTCACGTTTCGTATTTTATGTGCAGTAGTAGTTTTTTTTTGTATCAGGTCGTCGTATTTACCATGTCAATCCATGCTACGAGGAAACGGACTGGTTGAGCAGTTTGTTTTCTTCTATTAAATACAGAAGCAATGCATTCATCAGCTGTCTCCCAAGCTCATTCTTTGATATCAAAGAGGCGACAATGGGAAAGGATCTCCATAGTCTGTTGTAGACAATGAGACCGAACGCTGTTTAGGGATCCATTTATTATTCAGCAATCTGCAAGTGAGCGTTTCCACCCTTGCCGAAATTTGTTTGGAAGAGAGTAGAGAGTTCTTCAGTTTTATGATTGTCGAAACACCTGCCTCTCTAGTTGTAGTTAGAATTTTATCAATGTTATTTCCTCGCATGAGAAACACCACAGTAAAGTCACATCAACGTTAGGTCGCTTAACCCCAACAGCTTTGGCTCTTGCGAAGACAGTATTGACAATCTGCATAAGATTTAGAGTTTGGTAATCAAAATATCTTGTTTTTGATTGGACTATCTTTTTCATCATTTCTTCATCATTCAACCCAGCCTCAGTGTCTTTCATCGCTTCACGTAGAGCATCCAAATCCTTGAACGTGATTTCGTTTGCCATTTCCAATCACAATCGCTCACAAACTCGACGTTGAAATAGTTTTGAAACAAATCTTAAACACAAGCCAAACACTATTTAATAATGACTGAGGATAGTTCTAGAGTTGGTGCAGATTGATGTTGTTTTACCAAAGGGCTGACGCTGTGTGTGTGTATTGATGAGCTGTAGTTGTAATACAAAAAAAACCATGTCCCTTCCTTTCGAAACCCATCGCTCGAGAGAAACGATCTCATCGGTTGTGCAAGGTGTGTGGGGCTGCGTCCACAACTCCATCCAGACGGCGTGTTCCATGTGACCCGCAATGCTGTAGCGGTGTTAGACAAGAAATGAAGCAAAAAACAGGAGAACAGATAACAGATTGTTGCAGACACAGCGACAACACAGAACTGGTAGGATACGGAACTGATTGATTTAGATGCGAAGCATGGTGTGCCCTCGTGTATCTGTGCGTTTTCAAACTGAACATGGCTTAGAATGCCGCTACCGCCAGACAGGGAATGTAGGGAATGTAGCACAATTTGAGTGTAATGTATTTTAAATCGTAATACCCGTTGACGTGTATGAATGGGCAAGAAAACATCCCACGTGTAGGTAAATTAAACGCAATATCGTCTGAAATGATAAAACATGTCTGCTTTTGTTCTGTTGCTATCGAATATTGAGAATGAAGATGATCGAGTGGCAAGAAATTGTCGGGGATGAGAAACAACTAATTAAACTATGGAAAGCACGGTTTACCGATGAACTAAAACACAACCAGGTACATTAACTTATGCTTTTTAATGACATTAATATTTTAATTCTAGGTCCCTCGTTAAATCGATAGATTCTTCTTCTTATGTGGCTCTACAACCTCGAAATGTACCCGTAACAGGATAGTCAGTCCTGCGTACGGGGGAACTGTCCGAATGGGAATCGTACCTCGGTCCTGCCCGTTCGAAGGCCGGTGCCGCAATCTCCTGGGTCATCGGACTGCTCCCAGGTTATGATCAGTTCGATCCACTCCAGGCTTTAATCTCTGTGTGTTGTCATACCCGGTCGATCCGGTAGGTTGTCCAACCGAACCAAAAGTGCGCCATGTTGGATACCCTTCTGATCGACAATTGGTGAACCATCCAGTTTTAAACCAGTGTTTGCTTGTAAAGCTTGTAAAAAAGCACTTGCTCTTGTGCTCTTGCTAAAGCTCATTCAATTAATATGAACCTGTTTCCATTCCTCGTTAAGGATGAATAGCTTGAATTAGTGAACCAAAGATTAGTAAGCTTGGATGAGTGTATGACTAACTTCGGACAACCACATCACTAGCGAAATACTAAGCCGCATTGTTCTGGAAAATCGCACCTACTGTGAGCTCGACGAACTCCTCAGATCTAGAAGACACTGATTCGTCCGCTAGACACCTATGCGATCGCCATTCTCGGATGGTATATCTTTAGTGATGTGTGGAGAAGAATAATGAGTGAAAAGATGGCTGAGCTGTTTGGCGAAGCAGACATTATGACACTGGCCAAAACCGGAAGGATACGCTGGTTGGGGCACATGATGAGGAGCGTGCCGAACACGTACCACACGAGGTGTAGTTGAGCACAGCGAGTTTGATGGCTGAATCATGTGAAGTTTAACCTGAGAGAGGTTGGACACGGATTAGTGTCCAGGCCATATAATTCGGATTTGTTTGTTAGAGCAGGCCAGCAAAGCAGAAGATTTAATGATACTGAAAAGAGATGGTTTCGATCATACTCTTTCACTCGATAAGACTGGCACGAAAATCTCGCACGCAGGTTTGACTTTCCGACCAGTGGCGGATTAATCTACGGGCGGAGTTGACCGCCGCCAGGGGCCTCGTCGTTCAGCGGGGACTCGCCCCACCTTTTGATCAAGGACCAAGAAGTCATAACGTTGGGGGCCTCAACTGCCATTCCGCCAGGGGCTTCCAGAGAACTTGAACAGCTTCTGTTTCCGTCTACGTAGTAAAAATAAGTCTGATAGCTAGAAATGGCACGCATGACCTCGTTATGCCAACAAACGAAAGAGAATCTGTGAGTTAAGTATTGCACAGGATCTGTGCTGTTTAAGCGCTATTTTAAAGCTGTAACAACGTAAGTACTTCCTAGTTTCAGCTTATCTTATCCAAGAATCTAAAATGTTAATCAAAATTTTGGACACGAAATTGTTTAATTATGGTTGACATTCGAATTCAATCAAATAATTTCAATATTAACTGCATATCACCATAACACATTAAAATGGCAAAGAAACTCCCAAAAAGTGTGAAGAAAACCCAACAGGCCCTAAATTTTGAATTTAACAATTTAAATAAATTCGTCAGCCATAAACAGCTGTTCGACAGTTCCGATTGTTCACGAACCCTGCACATTTTATGGCAGCCATTCGAACCACACGCACACAATCGCAAATCAGCTGTCAGTCAGCGCTATTGTCAAAACGGTACATCGGCGGAACCTATTCCAAACCTGTCCTTGGTGCATTTGGTTGGTCGAGCGTACGGATCTCAGCTACGAAAACAAGTCGCGTACCAGTTGTTCGTAGGATAGTAGATCGATTCCAGCCGTTTTCGTCATGGTGCCAATCGATCGGTCCCTGTACAATCGGTGATTTTAATTCGTTTATCTTGTGCGGTACAGGCTGTACCGGCAGTGCAGCAGCAAAGTGAGTGCACATTTTTGTAGCCGTAGAGGAATGTTGCGATGATTATTGCGCCGATGAGCTTTGGGATTATGTTTTGGCCATACGCGGTGGCTGCAGTGCCTCGGTGTGTACACGTTGCCGTACACGTAGTGTGCCTGTGCCAGTGCAGGGAATAACCACGGACGAAATCGTACCAGGAAATCTGTGTTATCTAGCCACCGGGAAAACGGTGCGTTATCATGCGGTTAATGCTTGATGGTGCTGTGCGATCCGTGGCAGGCATGCTCTCAATATGTCGTCGAACCACGATAACGTAATTGGTTCTATTTGTGTGTGCTTGAGTGTGGTGCCATTTCAAGGGTCGGCCGATTTGTGCATGTATTGTGCGGCAGGGAGTGCGTGTAACGAGTGTTGTAGAAATCTTTCCCAAAGCTCATTGGTTACCCGTAGGGCTCGTATTTCTGTCAATAACATCGCAACCGTTCCTTACAATTGTTGCCATCGTTGGTGTTATCGTGTAGTGCCACAAGATTCCCTTTCTAATCAGTGCTTACCTCTCATCTCGCTAGGGTTTTAGTGTACCCGGAACTTGATCATTGAATGGCAAGGCGTCCAGCCTATCCCGCAGCAGCCTCCTGTGGTAAAAACGCCTGCAGTAACCAAGCGACAAGTGCAACGACGATTCGCTAAACACGCGCAGGCTGGCATTGAAAGGTACGTCTTCGTTGCTGCTCCGTACTCTTACCCGTTCGTACATTTAAGCACAGGCAGATTGGAATAACGAATAACGAAAAACGCATAATGAAAATTTGGAAATTCCGTACCACACAGCACGGGCACGACGGTGATTGTTGATGGCCTTCGAGCGGGCAACATCTAATGGGAAAAGTATTCGTGGCCTAAAGTGTGGTGTTTGTGTTGTGTTTCCAGGCGAGCTTGCAAAACAACCACCACTACAAAACGTTTGTGATTTCTGAAGTTCTAAAATCACTGACCATAGATTACTGGATCCGCGTTGATTGAACGTTTGACTAGCAAGTGTCGAAATTAGCATAACTCTTCGTTTGATTCGACACCAACACATAAACAGAAGAGATTTCGTCTCGCGCACTCTTACGTCACAGAGCAGTCAGCGTGTATGTGTGTGTGTGCATTCCCTCCCACCACCCAAACCGTTTCGCTTCTCCTTCTCGTTTGCCGATTCTTTCACGCAATCATCGCGCTCAATGAATCGGTACACCTTGCGTGTTTTGGGTGCTTCGGCAGTGGGGTGGTAATGTGATGTTGGTTGGCGTTGTACAGGCAGGGTTGATGATGCAACTCACCGAGTGCTGCGAATGGTTATACCGGGCATTCCCCCAAAACGTTTTCTGCCAGGCTCCATTGCAACGAGTCAACGCAACTCTCATTACAGCAGCCAGGGGCGTATCGTATTCTCGTACTAGATGGATTAACCTGTTTTGTTGGTGTTCTCTTTCACCGGGATTCCGCAATGGTTCCATCGAGTCTGTCCGTCTGTCTGTCTTGGAAATTAAATACCAACGAAAGGATTGCAATCAGCCAGCCCAGTGCATCTAACCGAGCGAGATGTTCCGTTATATTAGAATTGTAAATGTAATTTAGTGTTTTTGCTATGCCCAACATTGTCATTCTCAACCCGGGTCATTTCTCTTCTTCGGCTAGAAGAACGTAACCATAAAGCGCTCAAACTTAGTGCATAATTAAATGAATTATTCCCTAAAGCTCGTGTAGCGCTTTCTGTATGTTTTGCTACAGATTCAATGAAGCATATATATGCGGCTTATGTCACACGCTAATAGCGGGGAGGGCAGATCATATGAAGAAGGTACAGTTCCCTCTCAGAGTAGCTCATTATGTTGCTGTGTGTGTGTGTTTTTTTTTTTATTTCGCTCTCTTGTCTAGCTTCTTTTGTACACCTTTTTTGTAGTTTTTTTGTCGCATCTCATCTCGAGTCTTTACAACACCCGCTACCACCCACCTTTTAGTGCCACCTTCTCCCCACCTTCTTCACCTTGTGAACATTCGCCTTGCTCACATACAGACGGTTGGTTAGATGATTTTATGCAACGACAAATTCACACGTGAACCATTCGCGAAGTTATCTTTTTTGTACCTTTTTTGGCATTTATTTGCGCTACACCAACGATGCCTATGAGGGATATTCTTTGAATGCTATGATATGTTTCATCTCTTTGGACAATGTTGGGAAATGAAGTTTTAAGAAATTTACGGATTTTAGCTTCGGGGCTGCCATTCGTAGTTCAATGTATTTAACCATAGAAGTTGTTGCTGATTATCTTCACGGAGCATTACCTCAGTAGCGGATTAAGCTTGGGGCTAGACTAGACGATCACCAAAAGCTTCGCCGTTCAAGGGGACCTCGTTGTCCTTGAGTTTAAAGGCGTTAGCTACTGCGAAGGAACAATCCCCCTTATTGTATTAATCAGTTATCGTACTAAAGAAACTTGGGTCAGCACAAATAAAAGTGAATAGAGCCCCCAGGATTTTCACGTTACGGTTCGAAATCAATGTGATAAGTCTAGTACTAGTGGGGCCATAACTTCCTTTACGATAAGGGTCTTCAAAAAATCTTAATCCACCACTTATATATTGATAAAACTAATTTAGTGAAGATACATTTACAAACCAACCGTCTAAGGGTTTTGTGCTTCAACATTTTCTTTAACACACCGCAGGATATGTACTGAATCTTCGAAAAATCGAGTTCGATTGCTAAAGTTTGTGATTTGAAGTGAAACATTGTGTCATCCCTCAGTTAATGTGAAGGTTGTGAAAGCTTTACAAACGATTCGATTTCACTTTGGGACAAGATTCCACATCTCGTTCGACATTTTTTTCCATTCCAACATCAAAAGAATGCAGAAATGGTTCAAACGTTACCACTTGAACTTTAAACCACTTTTAAAATCAGTGTACGAATTTGACGCTTCGTTGGGTAGAAATCAAACTTATAATACATTTTTTTTATAAATGTTTTCCTTTCTCGGAAGATTTGCAAATGATTGTTCAAAGAAACCCTTTGCCGCTGTTCCACGGAAGCGATATCTTTTCGCTTTTCATTTACGCAATCGTTCCACATTGACCCGCGTTGGGTTTAATACCCCTTCAGCCCTTTCTTTCCCACCCGCTTGAAGTCCTATTTTTTGCGCGAGTTGTTTTTGCTGGTTTTGATTGCGTAAAAATTAAAAGCGTACGCGGCAAGACGAGCGTACGTCAGCAAAATATAGAAAGCTGACTTAAAGCTTTTGGTAAACGAGTTTGTGCTAAAGTTGGTCAAATTCAAATTGTTAACATTGTCGTTGGGTTTGGTGTGTTGTTCTCCTTCACAAAGCGAACAAGTTGCAATTTTATTTCGTCTAGCCCAAACGATAATTTTGTAAGTTAACGTCAAGGTACGGAACTGAAATGCTCCATCTTATGTTTATCCTTTCCCGGCAACGGTTCAGGTTACCGGTGGCTGGGACAGGGAAAAAACATAATTATTACTGTTAAGTGACAGGTCACTGCTAGCTGCACATAGTTGACGCTTTTTGCTCTTCCGCCATTTGCACTACTAATGGTCATGCCTGACCCAATATCCTGCTGGTTGGCGGTTTCTGGGTTTCACGTTGCCCATTGAAAGTGTTTTTTGTCGAAGAAAAAAGATTTTGCTGATATTCAATTATGAGTACCAACAGAAACAGGCGACACCAAAGTGGGAAACACCAACAAAATGAAAAAAAAAGGTTAGCAAAAGGCAAGTTAAGCTATGGCAAACAGCAAAGGAGCCTAACTGATACGAGTTCTGATTTTGCGATTCACCTTAAATGGAGCAAGCGTAACTTTATTACGAATTGTTATCAGAGACCAGCTAAGGCAAATTTTGTAGATTCAATTGTTTTTGTTTTCATTTTCGCAGAGTTTATTAAGCGTGATCAAATCGTACAACTTTATTGCACAACTTTATTTATTTCGTTCTTGACTGCTTACAACAATAACGAAAAGAAAAATAAAAACTATTTACAACATTTGTAATGCTTCATTTTCATTCCAAACAGTTTCCATGGAGAGATAAAATGTTCACTGGCAGAAGGTTTTCGAACCCGATAAAATGAACTTGTTGATAGTAAACGCTCAATCTACTCCCCACCCACGCCGAGTATAATCTGTTTGATGCTGCTAAATTTCGTTTGCTCCCATGAATTTTGCCATCAAGTTCTAGCTTAACGAGGTAGAAAATTTGAAAACGATTGCGTGATGTTATGCGATTTTGCACCCGCAGATATTACGTCTTCGAATGGAACGCTGGCTGTGGGCCGGTTTTCTCGAGCATGTCCATAATATCGGACACACAAAGCACAATCCATAATATTGGAGTGAATTTTCAAAAAGTATTAAAATATTCAAAACGAAATAACAGCGTGTCATTATTGAGTGGCACGTGAACGTTTGGTTGTGCAATTAATTTTACTCCGCCAACAAAACATCATGTACAGAGCTTTATGGTGAAGCAGCAATAATGTACCGGTGGTATTTGGGATGTTGCAACACCTGGCGAACGAATTAAGTATATGTGTTACATCGGATGATAAATCGCACACCGAACGATTGCGAGCTTTAATGCGGCTGTTTCATCGGCGGTGTTGGTGCAGCAAAGGGATTTTAATCATGTGTTACATACCTATTATAATAATGTAACGATAAGTTTATTAAAAATGAAATTGCTACTACCAATTTATTACACTGTTATGAGTTAATTGGTAATTAAAATCTCACTTTATCTTTAACACACATTATTTTACTGATTGGTGGTGCTGATAATGGTTAATGGATTAATAGCTATCGTTATGCTGTAATTCAAACAGCATTGATAGCTATACGAAGCATAAACACATGTTCGGATTGCGCCAGAATCTCAACTGGACCTAATTGCTGCAACTATTCAGATTTCTGTATTTATCGCTCTAATTAGAAGTTGATAATGTATCTAATGAGTGCAAACAAATTGGCAGGGTGAATTGAAAAGTTACATACCCGTCCTATCCACACCAAACAATTAGTTTTACAAAATCGCTCTTTAAATGTGTACAAACAAAACATATTTTAAAATCAAGAAAAGGCATTTAATTTAAAGAAAACTACCTACAGGCAATGATTTGTTTACGTTGCTTTATAGAATTAGAGTTTGCTGGTTACTTTCATGGACATTCTTCAGGAGATTGTGATGCTTAATTCGATTAATCATGTGCGTGCAATAAAATAACATCACTCTTTAACATACTCAGGATGCTACACAATACACAAGGTACACTTTGTCTATAAAATTCTCAAGTCATAGCAGGAAACATCTCCGAGCGACTAAGTTACAATAACTGGCCAGCCGCCTTAGGCTGTCAAGTTCTGCGAGTTAATCAGATTCTCACTACCGACTACTAACTTCAACATTTCATCTTCCATCAAAATTTCATATTCAGAAACTCAGAAATAGATATAAGTTAGCTATCTAAGATGATCTTCCTAAGGCACACTAACCAGGAATTCAGTTAATGCTACAGCGCATTGTACAAAATTCCTGCAAGCATGCCTGAACCTTATATGAACATCCCACGGGGCCAAAGTGCACCGTTGGCGTTGATTCGGACAACTTCGATTAATTCCTTGCATCGTTGCTCACCCGACTGATGCCGAGACAATTAAATCAACTTCCTAGAACAAAAAAATAATGCAACCTTACAGCTTCCCGGATTTGAATCCTCAAGACATTTCTTGTTTGATTCCGTGTAATGTAAGGAACGCCAGTGGTACCTGTTAGAGCTACTGATACCTATGCAGTTCGTGCGTGACTCAAACTTATAAAAAAATACTTCGATGAGAATTGTTATGAATTTTCCGAGGAATTATTGGATTTTAGAAAATTCATTCACAAAATACATGCAAATGTCAATCCGGATCGTTCGCTTGTAACAAATTCTTTCCATTCTTGTTAGGGTAAATAAATAACGAGGAAGCAAGAAATGTAACTTGAAATTGCAGTAAATGAAGAAGAAGTTGTAGGTCTATTGTTAACATATTTCATTATGGTTATGATTAATAAGAGCATCATTTTTCAAAGCTTAATATTTATGTTTTTCATAGCAATTCATTTACGACAGCAAATTTTCAATTGAACGCTGTCAACAAAGGTGAAATGGTCTTTGATTACGACTTATTTTAGTTTTATCCCTATTTTCAAGCCCCCTTGATACATTCTCCCTTTACGAGATTGTTACAAAATGCAATTTTACAGCATACATTTTCACCGGTACTGGCCACTGGTTTTTGTTGTATCACTCACACTTTCGCCACTGGTTCACCCACCTACTGGTTTGTGAGTAGTTTTCCAAACTGTACCAATCTTCCGGGTGAAATTAGACCACCATAGACATTGGATGTATGGCGCTCGGATATGTACAGCGTGCACCAGATATCTCTTACTCTGCTGGTCGCAATTTTAACCGGAACATGTGACAGTTCAAGCGTGATATTTTTAGGTGAAACGCATAGTTAAGCTTTCGGCGTTTGTGTAACCCGAACAGTTCATGCCGTTCATGTGCTGCGAAGCTACGACAACCAGCCACCAGCAGTTCTTACACGAAGGCCTTTCTCTTTTTCGGCCCAAAAATTCCAAAACCGGCACGCAAAAAGCTTACGCTTTGTCCGGCTGGAAATGGAACGGCAACTAGCCGATTGCGGGAGCATAGGAGATGGAAAGCAACTGAACAGATCCCGATGGAGCACGAGTGAGGGGGGGAAAACGTTTTAAAATTAGTTTTCTTCCGAAGTGCCGAAACATGCCGGCACACTGCGGCTTTCTGTTCACTTGGTTTGTGGCGTAGAGTTAGTCGCTTGCGTTGTACGTGTACCGGGAGAGGTTTAGTTTTTTTTGTATGGCCCTGATCCACTCACCTGGTGTAGACGAATTGCTTTTAGACTAATCCAACCATCCAGTCCATCTAGCGGGGTGTGTCCGTAAAGGTCCGGTAAAAAGATCACGAAGCTGTATCCATCGGGATGTTGATTAATGGTGGCTGTGTTTGTTTGTTTTTTTTTTTTCAATTCCTAACCTCAAAAGAATCGATAAATGTTGAAGCTGTAAGCGAACAACGGACATAATTTAGTCGAAAACTATGGTTTGGGTTAAGTGGAAGTTTGTGGTTTAGTGTGTTGAAGTCAACAAAGTCAAACTCTGAGGTATAAGACTTTAAAGCAAAACACGGATATTCAAGATACTCTTTACGTAAGAAAACTTTTCACGTGCAAAAGGAGATATGAAAACATTTTAGAAATAATATTATGATGCTTACATCTAAAGCACCGAACCTCTGGTGAACATGGTAGTGGGAAGGCAATCTCTCCCACGACAGAGCCGGCACCAGATCCTCTTAGAGCTCAAGAGTTTATAACTCTTAAATAAGGGGTTTAAGGACACTAAACGAAAATAACTGCACGAGCTTACTTTGGATTCAATTTGTTAGCTTAGTGTACGTAAATTTAGTGATTGTCCTACGTTTTAGATTGTCACTTCTTAAAACAATCTCCTCTAGAAAACCATCTCACGTAACGAAATAAAAAAAAAAGAAATAAAGCCAAACCGGTTTCAAAATTTGCCGGGTTTTATTTTGTGCGGTGTGTGTGGGCAGGTGGCAAAAACATAAAACGCTTGGTTGAGTTTTTGTCTGAGCTTTCGTTTAACACGAGGCGCCCAAGCTTTGAGATTGAAATGTTTACCAACGGGAAGAGGTTAAATATAGACTCCGGCACGCTCGAGAAGCAATGGAGTTTTATTTGACTGTGTGAAAGCAATCATTTATTTGAATAAAAAAA
>KI422575.1:0-35842 GCA_000473375.1 Anopheles culicifacies | reverse complement strand
TAATATGATTTATAAATGTTCACAAATACGTCACATTTCTGAAGTCGATTTCCGCACCATTGATCAGCACGATTATTATAATAGCTTGCAATGTTACTGAAGTAGTTGTAGCAGATTCTGATTAATTTTTCTCCGTTCCAAACAGGATTTTAGAGGAACTCCATGCTTTTCTGCTGGGGACATATCTCATTCTACTGCTGTCAATATTGGCAGGGAGTTCAGATTTTCAATTAACTGGAATTGGAAATACATTTCCCATCCATTGCAGATGGTTGCAGATGTAAGGAGGGCACGAGAATGCAATAGCAGTTCATGGTGAAGTGAAGAACTTTGCGATGCGTCAAAATGTATACCTTGCTCCTGGGTTTCATTTTAAATTAAAATATTTAACAATTAACCACAAAAAAATTGAAGCTTTTTAGCTTCATAAAATGCAGTGTGGTTCTATCCAGCCTCGTTAAATTTAATGCATAATACTCGCAAACCTGGGTAACGGTAACAAACATGGAGTCATTTCGGTTGAAGCTTTTGTACAGCAGTACAAGGTGTGATCCTAATTGAGGGAGTACTATTTGTGCAGCAAATGTTTCCCTGCCAGACCAAAGCAAACACCAGATTCCCCAAACCTGAATTGAGGGCTATTTCACGCAACGGAGTTAGTCAATCAAGCCAAATTGCAGTGTGCGTATGGAACCGTAAAGCGTTTCATGTACCGTAACATGTGGTGAGCATATCATGTTAAACAATGGAGGGTAAAGGATGTTGGTGTCATTTCATTAAGTGCGCCATCCACTCGACTCGGCAGTCTATTTTCGCACCGCAATGGAACGCCGTATGTGTCTGCTGTGTCTTGTTTGGGAGAATGTGAATGAGATGTTGTGGTTTTACCTTTTGTTTGGGGGACACTTCAAAATGCGCAATGTCTTGACAAATGTGCAGTGAATGTGTCGAATGGTGATATTCTACAGAATCATGTAGTACATCTAAAAGGAGGCTACAATAGTGATCTAATGGACGGTGGTGGGACTGTCAATGGCAGTTGGAACAATTAATTCCCAATGCATGTCTCTCGCTCTGCAAACGGCTGTCTGGATGTGGGGATTGTCACTAGAGCGAACTATTGTGTATGGGGCTATTCCACTTTATATCTTTGGAGCGCTATCGTCTTTAGGGAATGCCGTTTCTAGGATAAAATTTATTACATATTCCATAGATCTTTCTTCCCTTCTATGGCTCTAAGTTCTCGAGAGGTGTTAAGTCCACCAGAAATGGTCTTGAATTTCTCCGCAACATGATATAGTCAATCCTGCGTACGGAGAAACGTTCCCGATGGGGTTCGAACCGTAGTCGTGCCGTTTATTACCGACGCCTCTATCTCCACGGCCACCGTGCAGTTCCTAGACCATATAGACCATATTCGGAAACATTTGCTACATATGCTGACTCCACCATTGGCAACCTTTATCGTTATCGATTTCTTCACTTGATTTCACAGCAAACATTCAAATTCGCGATGTTGGACAAACAAATGATCCGGCAGGGAGGCATCGAAAAAGGGTGTTTGTTCGAAAAAAAGAACGAAATAAAACTTTAAACCAGCTGAACAAACATTAAAAAATTGGAATCCGCCCGTACCAAAATGCACAGTCAATATGGTTCGTTGTACGGCGCTGGTCGGTCAATTGATATTGCTCGAACAGTGCACACCATCAATCCACTTTGCCAGTGGGCTGATAATGCTTCTCCCAGTGTAAGCGATACTGGGGCGCGTCGATTGTGGAGTGGACAACCGCAATCGTGGACACTGCATTGCCCAACAGCGCCAGGGGCAACTATACGTGGTGAAACTGGATGTGGTTAAACGCGTGTGATATGAATTCCAGATTCACCCGAAGAATGGATATCAGCAAGTCGCAAGAATGGGGCGTAAACGGGGAAAAAAGTTCATACACTCACGGCTCATCTGGGTGTGTCACGAGTGAAGCAGAACATAAGGGGAGAAAATTATAAATATTGTTCAACGACCGACTGTAACTATCATCATCGTCATGAACTGAAACTGATTAAAATGTGCGTTTTTCTCCTCTCCGTGTAATGTGATATTGAGTGGAAAATTTACATGTTCAAAATAAATCTGTTTCTCGATAGGAACTGCCCACTTGATCAGGGTGATGTAGTGTACATTCATGTAACATAATATTTGCATAACGAACAATATTGCAATCAAATTGTGCACTTCAGCACCCAGTCTAGCGGGTCTCGATCTGTTTGCTAAAAAGTTTTCCAATAAAACCATTAAGCAAACCCGCTGTGAGCTTATTTTGGGACAAATAATGAGTTGATAGTTTGTGGCAGATTACACATGAATTGTGTCTGGTGGATCTAGCATTAGATAGCATCCGGTGACCGAGTCGATTGTGGTACCGACCTTCCGACGGCAGTATCGCATTACAGGGTTTTACATCTTACTTTAGACCATTTTTTGCAGCGCAGCATTCGATTTCTTGTTGGTGGCTTATTTTTTGAGATCCAAGCAATGGACTTTTGATTGAGAGCATTTAATTTCATCAGCCTGCTTTTCTGACAGCTTCAAGATCGCATGTTTTTAACTCCCCTGTAAAAGATGGACTTTAATGGTGAACTTGTTTATTTGCAAACATGTTTGTTTTTTTTTCATTATCCGAGACTTTTTTTCTGTAGAATATATCGGATAAATTGTATGCTAATTTTTAAAACATGTATTGGTTGTGGTATTTTAGGTGTGAAACGCAAATACTCCAAATTACATTTATGTAACAGATTTGTTTGAAATGCGTAGTAGTAGATTCATGGTGATAAACCACCGTATATTTTCTTGTTGCAGTCAGTGTAAAGTAAGATGTAAAACCCTGTATCCAAACTACGAGCTTTTTGAGTAAGCCCGGTAAGCCATTTTATGACCTGCATTACCAAAACGGTCGTTAACCCAAAAGGAAGATTGAAAGCGTCTGTTTAGCAATTTAAATTTCTTCATTTTCATCTGTGGCTCTACAAATTTGAGAGGTCTAGACCTGCCATTTCTGGCTTTAGTGACTTGAATGTACCCGCAGCAGGATAGTCAAACAGGGGAACGGCCCGAATTCAATTTATGATTCTTAAATTTCCTTGTAAGATCTACACAACAAATGTAGACCAAACAACACCCCTTGACTATTATGTTTACAACATCTATGTATGAAGTATTCATTCCGATTATTTCAAAGGTTGATTAGCTGTTGACACTGTTGGCTGTTGGCCTTAACACTTTCACCAGTCTCTTGTCATGGTTTATACGCTCTTCGATACATTTTACTATCTAATCGGTCGGTGAAAGTATTGAAAATGGTGACCATTTTCGATAAAGTTAGTTTAAAATGATTCTCCAACTTCCTCAGTATCTGATATCGGAAATGAACAGATCTAAAATTAGTTCCTTCATGTTATCGTCAATTAGCTACTCCCTCATCAACATGGTGACGTGCCCATACATACATAGCTACTCCCTCATCAACATGGTGACGTGCCCATACATACATACTACTGCCTCTAAACTCTTGTTGTTTCCAGCATCGTTTCCGGCCGCCCGTCCGTTACTGAATATATGACTTTCGCTTGTCTTTTCTCTGACCTACTGACGCTTTAACAGCTTGTTGTCGCAGGTTAGTTATTTTCATGGGCCCATTCCTATGTCTGTGGTAGATCGTGATGTCTTGTTTACTTGGTTCCTTCATACGATCCCCTGCGGTTCCTCAGTTCGTTCTTATTTTTGTTATGTCTGAATAAAAAAAACTGTGTTTCTATCCAGCCTTTCTTGACTACTATTCTATTTTCCGAATAATTCTTGATACTTTTTGCGTTTATGTTGCATACACTTATACTTGGTCTCTGAAAACTCTTGCGCTCTTCCGGTTAGAGAATCCGATAAGAGCTCGTAAAGCTACAACTTCCATGAAACCACAAAATGTCAAGTAACTGTATTAGCCTTGGGATTGGAACAGATTGAAACGCTCTTTTTATCGTATGTACAGTATGTTTTAGACAACCCGATGGTTTAGATTAGTGATAAAACCAATCTATTCATTCCTTTTCTTAAACGGAACGATGGGAACAAGTTTCAACCTGGTATATTCATGGAACTAGATATAATATGCAAAACCAAGTAGGTTCACGGAACATGATTTGATATTCTGAATCTGGTATGGATGGAGCAAGTTGGTTCACGGAACTAAGTTTGCAATTTTGTACCAGGTAGGTTCACGTACCAGAGAAACTACAATTAAAACCTTGTATTCAGTTAAACTACCGTACATGTTCCGGGAAAATACAGGTCAAGAAAGCAATAAGTTACAAGATCTCTTGCAGTTTGTAGCAGAAGAAGCAGATAATGTTACATCATAGTATAACAAATATATGGAACTATTTGGTAAACTAACGGCAAAACTCAAACATCCTTTTGCTTGAAGACTTGAGTATTGTTACAGGGTTTGATCCACTTTGGACTAAGCCACCGTCAGGTTCCTAAAGAGTGTTGATAGGATTTTTTTTGACGATTTTGTCTAAACCCAAGGTCTATAACGATACAGTGGTTGGTATTCAAAATCGGACACTTGATTTTCGGGCGTTATTCCTGCTTTGAAACGGCCATACCAGTTTCCTGGAATTATCTAACAACATGAAAACTGTGCAGAAGGTTTCATCTACTTCCCTTCCACACGGACATGTGAAAAAAGAATCAACAATGCTCCGTTTAACCTTAAATAACGGGAATCAAATGAAAAAAGTTTGAAAATCGCACTAGGCATTCAAAGTCGGACTCTTCTATTTTATAGGAATTTTCGTATGATGTGGAACATTTTGGCAAGGTACAAGCTAGAATGTATCACAACTTTCAGAAGTAATTGGATTTCGATAGGTTGAAATTAAATTGTAATTTCTAACATGAATCAGTCAAAAGATGATCGCCATTCTTCGTTCACTGTTTCTTCCTGCCTTACAATTGGAAGGCTTGCATTTTGTAACATTTTTTTTAAGTTTTACCAAGCATGTTCAATTATGTTGAGGTCCGGTGACTGGGGAGAGTTGCTAACTCTTATGGGCAATTATTCAACAACCACATTTGACTCACCCATGCTTTACTTACTACTGAAAGAATGTATCTAGTTTGTACCTTGCCAAAATTTGCTTACAAAAATTCCTAGAAAATCCAAGAGTCCGACTCTGAATGCCCAGTACGATTTTCAGACTATTTTCATTTTATTCCCACATGTCCGTTTTTCATTTTTCACTCATGTCCGTTCATGTTTTCGTTCCTGTCCGTGTAGAAGGGAGGTAGACGAAGTCTTCTGCACAGTTTGCATGTTGTTAGATAATTCCAGGAAACTGGTATGCGTCCGATTTTGAATACCCACCACTGTATATAGCGTAGCACAATAGCCCCTTCTAGTGCTACCGACTGTTAACGTTTCATTCAGATCTATACAATAAATTACTTAGGACGTTAACAACAAACGACAAGAACGAACGCATCTTGTTTGTGTTCTATATAATCCTGTCGTCGTACAAAACAGTTGGTGTTTTCTTCACACCTCGTGAAACATGTTTTTTGCATGTCATACATATGTGCATCTTGGTGGTCAAAAACAACTGACAAGCATTTCGGAGGAAGCTGGACACACAAGTTCTCCAAATTGCATTATTTTCAACTAAATTTTAATTAAAGTGAATAGTTTCACAGCTGCAGGTAGCAATGTATTAACTAGTTATATTGTTGTTTGATGTGCTTCTTCTTTTCATTTGACGTTCCTTCTCTGTTAGACAGATTGTTGGACAACAAAAATAGAGCACCTCGTTGTCGTTTGTCGACAAAAATAGAGCAGGGCCTTACAATTAATTCCACTATCATTTAACCTAATAAAAATATTAAGAGTTGTTAGTGCAAGTGTTATCTGCGCAATAGTGTTATCGCTTTAATAGTTGTCAATGGATGAATGAGAAATCTATTCTATTATTCAACCGAAAATGCCAGCACATGGAGACGCCTGGTACTTAACAGAATAATTTAAAACTTAATGAAAAACTCTCCCAGCAAGGAATCCCGGAGCAAAATCTAAAAACTGAATGCAAGAATTAAGTGCAAAGTAGATACTAAACACTTTCTTTCTAATTTACTTTGTGACAATAAACCACAATATGTGCGAACTATCGAATGACACCCTTCATTCTTGCTGACATGCAATTTTCTTTGTTTTGCCGATCGTTTTTCTGTTATTATCACTGCCAAAAGCATTCAGTTTTTCATTTTTATCTCGTACAAATAAAACAGTTCTGCGGTAATTTCGCCCAGTGTGGTTGGTACACCATCCAAAGGGTTGTGCTTGTTGACCGTGGCCGACGGTTACGTGGTGGGTTGCGTTGTTTACTATTATTTCTTCCAGAAGATAAGACGCGTCACGCTTTGCCTCTACACCGCTGGTGCGGTTTTTTTTTTTGTTTTTTGGGGGAACCGTTCGATCCGATAATGTGCTAAATCGTAAACCGAACTCCTCTACCGCAAGCAATCGACGAACGAGCCACAATCGCGATAGCAAGATAAGAAATCATCAAGAGCGCAAAATAGTTCGCACACACGGTTCGTTGCTGCTCTAATCTCTCTATATAACCACTTCTGCTGGCTGCTTCCGCTTTTCTAGCGGTGACGTGTGGTGCGATTGTTAGGAATGGGCATTTTTGTGCAAAATAATTGTTCATTCTGTGACAAACCGTCTAGTGCGGTGGAAGTGTTTTTTCGGGAACGCCTCTTTTTCAAGCCGCTCATACATAAGTGAATGTTTTAAAGCTCATTTCCTTATTGAAGCGCACAAAAAAAAAAAACAGATGCTTTGCGTACCAGTGCTGTCAGTCGCAGAAACATGCTAGAAAGCGCAAACATCAAAGACGCTGTGAAACTGTGGCGTCGTTCGTGGAGTGCTTCAAATTGTGCGCTACGATAAAGTGATCGTCACGGATGCAGCACCACTCGAGTGGAAATTAATCGTCTTACAGTTTAGTGTTTTTGCCCGGTGGCCCAGTTTCGTGGAACCTTCCAAAGCTACTTAATGTGATAAACGTATTGTGCCTGTTTGCACCTGAAGGTGGTGGTCAATTCGACGGAATATTACTGACTACATTGCGTCGCATCAATCTTGTGTGTTGCTGCGGGGTGTGTTGATAGAGCTCTGCATGGATTGTGTTGCGCTCTAAGCTATCTGATCTGGTTGCTTACATCTCGCCAATGCTAGCTAACTAATCCGTTGTTCTACAGTGGTCCGCTCGGGTACGATGTATTGCCTTTTTTTCTTATCAGCTACTTCGCAAAGATGAAAAGATGTGTAGGAAAAATGTAACAAGATTCTCTAAAGCTCTTAGATGCATCGCAAGAAAAAAATAATAAAATTCCTCGAATATCTCTAACAGCGCGGTGTTGTTATTTATGGTAACGACGACGTGGTGGGAACAATTACTTGTACCTCCTAAGACAAAAGCATTCACGTTCCAATAAATTTCACCCAATGGCATCTGAATGATGTGCTAATTTTGTTTCGTAATGATGTGATTTAAATTATTCACAGAATTAAATTTAAACGCTCCTCGTTGATCTACCGTAAGCGTAACATTACTTCTTCAATACAACCATCCCTCTGATGATGTGTTTCCATGAAGGTGCGATTCGGTGGCCGAGTTTTTAGTCTTCACACCAAAGAACTGTGGCTCGAATCCCTTTCCGGACCACTGCGGTTAATTTCATGTCACGGAAACCCGAAAAATGACTGGCAAAAGCCACTCGATGTGTTGGAGCCATAGCAGAAGAAGTAGAAGTGTTTCCAGAGAACTTGTTTCGATCGTTTTTTAATTGCTCAATGTACTTCCAGTTTTGCCATTTTGGATAACACTCGTGGTCTGATCAGCGCAGTGGTAAATTCATCCTGTTCAATAATTCGTTTAATTTCGCATAGTTTGCTGAACAACTTCGTCCGGCGACTAGGCCGACTGCTCATTGGCGATATAATGCTGCTGTTAGCTTTGGATTCGAATCTCAATTACCGGCACATTTGCTGGGTTGCGGAATCGGAACGGAACTAGATGAGCATTTTCCATTTCCTGGCAAATGTTTGATCTAATTGGGTGTGGGATTTACCCGTGGGGGATGTTTTTCAGCGTTTTTATCTTTTTTTTTTTAAGAAGAAACTTTCCCTTGCATTTTCTTTTCCTTCAGTCCTTCTCCCTAAATCGACGTTCAAGGTTAACCGAATGGTTTTCAATTTGATTTATTTTGCCAACCAAAAGCAAACGGACAACCGACATGGTTATGCGATAACGTTCTACAATTGTGTAGATGCGGAAGCGAAACTATCTTCCCGTTGGTAGTAGTTGGATTTTTGTGCAATCGTGTGCAAAGTTTCTCCACTGCGTACAGTTTGCTTAAAGAAGGTTCCCTGATGTTATTGGTTTATGAACTTTTATACTCATTAGCGAGCGTGGAAAACGGTATATGAATGGTTTGTGCTTACATACAATCGGATTGTTACATTATGCTCCTATAAATCTTAGCCGTACGATACGCTCCCTTTAGCGGAAATCTTTCCATCTTCGATAATTGATCGACAAGTAATTGATAATTATATTTTCTGTTAGCGTTCGACGCCTGTGTTTTTTATGTTTTAATGCAATTGTTCTTAAACATAGTTCCCCAGCGTCCACTTTTTAGGCAGCATTGATGCCATGGCTTTCTTTTATAAAATATTTGATCCAATAAATAATCAATTATCTGAAAGTTTTAAGTTTCATCAATTGCGTTAGCAGAAAGTAATCAATCATCTGGCCATCGCCATTTTAAACACTTGCAATTTCTTTTTGATTTTATTTAAATTATTAAGATAGATGAATACTTATACTAAGTGGGAAAATGAAAATTCTTAAAGCAATGTAAACTTATAATAAAATAATAAAAATAGTTATTTTATAAATTAACATTATAAATTGAGGTAAATTCGATTAAAAAAGGTAATAAGATTTGACAAAGCGAATATAATACAGATGTGATTCTACTTGTTATTATAGCTCATATTTTTCAATGTTGTTAACACTTGAAATTCTTTTAATGTTACTAATAACATATTAAACGGAGCTGGATAGTGACGAAAGCCTATTGCTCATTTATTAATCATATGAGCTTTAAGCGCCACCCACTCGTGGTCGTTAGGCACCACTTTTTGAATTATTCAGTTTAATGGATAGAAGTAATTGGGTAAATAATGTGCCTGATGAAAATTCCTAAAAACGTTTGCCAGTGTGCTTTGTGCTCAGTAAGAAACGATACTAGAGGCAAATCCACTCAACTAACAGGTTTCAAATCTTTTTGTGAAAAAAGTTCATAAGTTGATATGTTCCCTATTTACAAAGTGCTTACTATTCCATCCTAATCATGCTTCGTGTTAATGCGATTTCATTATTTCTCAGAACACAAGCTGGGTGACAAACAAATGTTAAATCCAACTGAGGCAACTTCGTTACCACGAATTTTCCTAAATGTATTCACTTAAACGAATGTTTGGGTAGTAGGGAGCTAGCTCATAGAGATGAAACCGTTAGGGGAGTTGTAACACCTTTGGATGTTGCAAAATTTGTGTGAATTTCATCATAAATGTTCACAAAAGTGAATTGTGGAAAAATTCTTGAAAAATTTATTTGAAGAATTTTTTACGGTGATGTTCGATTTATATCAATATCATTGTGTGCCCTTGAAAGAGGACAGTTGTTGGAATACATCGAGTGCACAAAAACAAACATTTTCCTTAACAAGACAAACATCTTCCCAAAAGAGAATGTAAATGGAAAAATAAAAACGTAAATAAATAACATTTTAATTTGAATGGTATACTTCGCAACTTGTTGACACTTGTTAAGGGCTCTAATGTAGTCCAAATCAGAGAATGGTCTCAGCGAGAATCTCACCGCCTTCGCTAGGATTTGCTGTTCTATTTTCAAGCTAACGAACGTCCCAAATTGTTGCTTTTTACAAGAGCTTTACGATGCTTGGCTCCATTTTTGTTATGTTAGCCCGTAGAAGCTCTAGAGATTGGTAAAAGTGGGAGCGCCGCGCCAAACTCTTTCCAAGCAGCGGCACCGAAAGCAGACATCCGACATTTGTATACCGTCCTGCTCTACTCAAGGTCGTCCAGTTTGGTCGATTTTCGAGACGCTGGATTTCCTAGGCTGTTTTCAGTTGCTTACCGACCACGGCATAAACCTTTCAGCGTGCTTGCTCGTTGACTGTGCTCTAGTGAGTAGTGGAATGTTGTTTGGGAGTGGACGAGCTTTTGCTTCGTGAACATTGGCACGAACCAAGGGTGGTGAAAGGCGCTCAGATATTTCTTAAATTATGGGTGTTTTCAACATTCGGTATTGCCAAATATTTGATGCTAGATAAATGAGCAATTTATCGTTCTAGAACGTTAAGTTTGACTCCCTTTTAAGCCATCCTAATGGCTCACAAAGGTTTTAATAAATGTTTAATAATAAACTAACCAGTTACTTCAATTTCAAAACATTCATGAACTTTATGTACTTGAATTTGGCGAGATAGAATAGCAATGACCTACAACATATGTCAAGTGACTTTTTCAACTCGTTGCTACTACCGTTGCTGAAGGATAGGTTCGCTTGCCGTCTATTCTAACATGTGAGAGTCATCTGAGATTCGACAGTGGCAACTTTGGTCTTCTTTTACTAGTCACACCAGATTATGTTATACGCTGATGGGATAGATATCGTTAGTAACTGGGTTCATGAACAGACGTGGTAAAGTTGAAAATTAACGAAGCAAACCTAAACTTGCGGTGTCTGGAGTTTCGGAATCATTTAGACTATTTTCAAAAATTGTGATACATTTGCTCACCATTTGTTTTTCAGCCAAAATAGGAATTAGAATTGAAACTTAAAAAAAATTGGAACAGATTTGAATAAAACGAGTTTTTGATTTCATAACTTCTAGGTTTTTTGGTAACGTTGCCACCATCAAGGGTATACAGTAGAAAAACAGACGCGCGTATTAAACCAGATTGTGGAATACGCTGATGGGATAGATATTGTTAGTAACCGACTCTCCAACGGGCAGTCGTGGTAAAGTTGGAAATTAACGATGCAGAACCCACGACTTGCGGTGTATGGAGATTCAAAGTTATTAAATGCTTAGTTTGTAGATAGTTTGTGTCAAATGTTATCACAAATACCATGCAAAACCTTGGTCTCTGTCCAAAGAGGAAGAGAATAAAAAATCCTCACAACCGAGAAGAACTTTAGGACATTAACCACGAAATTGTGCAGGGATTGAGAACCGATGATCTCGTCGTGAGAATGTCCAACCAACTACTGTTCAGCCACAAACAACGAAGGTGCACTTGCACAAACCAATACAATGAGATGAAACAAATGTTAAAATCCAGAAAGCACGTACACTATCCAATTAACAACAAAGAATGCAAACTCTCTCCACGCTGCAAATGGTAAAATGTAATTTTCATTCAGCAGTTCAACGGTAGCAGTGTTTTGTTTGTTTGCATACTATCCCTTCATTCTTAAACAATGTTTCATTATCGCTATATTTCGCAATGCGCTGCATGGTTGTGCATTTTAAATACTGCACTGCTGTACCACGGACAATCCCATACTCATCTAGTGAAACTTTCCCCGGTGCTGGTGCGATAATTGAATTATTATCATAACCCCAATCCGTGTACATCAGGTCAGGTGGGTAAAGAAGTGAAAGATTATTTTTCCAGTCGCATTCGAGCTCCGTTCTAGCGTTTGTTTGTTTATTCCCACCTGGTACACCCGTAGGGCGGGGAAGGGCCAATAACAACAACACACACACACGACAAACACGTGATACTGTAAACACAATCAATATCAACGGATCCACCGCCATCACCACCGCGTCACTCGGAATCAATCGGCGGACAATGATCTCGCTCTCGGTGGAAAGAACCAGATGTTCCAGATGAATCAGTCAACCGTTGGTACCGAGTAGTGTTCCCCAGCTCACGGTGCGTTGTTGATAAGGTGTTGGAAAGCGAAAAAGAATCACTATAAATCGAGTTTGCATTAATACCATCCAATTTAGGTACGGGACTTGCGGGTGGGGAAATGGTCACTATTGGTGCGGTTCCATAGTTCAACCAAGTTGCTGGTCAACGACAACAACTCTGGTGCTGATGGGTTGATGATGTTAGTCTCACACCAACAGCACATCGGTAGCGGACAAGGGACAGTTGTGCACTGTACCACCAACAAACTTAATTGTGGTGTGCAGCAACGTGGAGTGGAGAATGTTCGGATGCGACCCCTTCAGATGTGGCAAGGTTCTATGCAATTGTGGGGCCAGAACATGCACATGAACGAGTAATGAATCACGACCACTAAAGGGAGAACAAATCACGAATGGCATCGGGGAAAGAGATCTACGAGATTCGTTAGATCACACGTTTCGGATCTCACGCATCAGGCCTGTGCACACTGGCTGCAGTGATTCCCGTCTGCGATTGTGACTGATGGACAATTGTCCCTAATTGAGAGGAATCGAAACAATTCCGTCCACGTTTGCGATATGTAGTACACTTTTATTAACCGGCCCTTGATGGTGGTGGTGTGCTGTTTTTGTTTCTCCTCATTATACCAACCCATTGTGACCTGTTTGTTTCCTTTGCCTATTAGGCTGTCTGCATACTATACAGCAGCATCGGCTGGAGTCAGACGGACGCAGACGGGATAATAAAATTACCAACAAAGTTATATGGTGGTGCCAATAAACAAATAACTGAACAAACAATCTCTTATGCAAAGGGGAGTTGGACGTATAACTGAGCGATGTCGTTCTACCATGTCGCTATATTTGCGAATAGAGAAACTTAAAATAGCTCACGTACCGTCTCATGAAATATGCAAATTTTCATATAATTTTGTCATCGCTCTCGTGTAGCTTGACCTTGGGCATACTGTTTTCTCCTTCGCCGAGCTGTTGTGGTACATCGTACCTTGAGATTGTTTTTCCTCCCATTTGGTGATATCGCTTCAATTTCCCTAGGACCTAGAAGCTGTTATACGGGCTGAGTGCTACTTGCACTCCATTCGTTCGTGAGTAACTTTAATGAACTATAGTATCTCCACTCGAGGCGTCTTGTATCGCTTTATCTAGTACGAGCAACGAAGCATAGAATGAACATTCCCTTTTTCTTGGCACCATCCTTATCGCATTGCTGCGGTCAAACAGCAAATGTGTTCGTGCCGAATGCTTTAGGTTGCCTATATAAGTTACAGCGAGTCCCAGCTTACGCTTGCATTCATGTGCTATGTAGTTTTCTTAGAACACATCTTGCGGTAAGTTTGTGGTGATGGTGCCTGAGCTCTGTTTACATAATGATTCATATCGTACATGTATTTTGTTCCATAATGACTAAGAAACTTATCAAACTTATTATATCATTTATTGTGATTCTTATTTAAGTACTTCTAGATGTATGCGCCCTTTATTCTATGCTCTCGCCAACGATTCTTTATAGTTAAACAAATGTTAAACAAGGGAATATGGGATTTCGCTTTGATCGCCATTTTTTCAGCGTTTTTGCTCCGCTAGCTGCTATTTCAATTAATCGCACATCCGGCTGACCCGTACAGTTGCAAACAATGTGATAATTAAATATTTAACTATTCATTCAATACATAAGACTGCAATTTCCCAATCTATATGGATCATTATTTGAAGGAACGTATTTATTAAATATTTAACGCTTTATGATTTAATATATTGGTTGCATTAATGCCATTCTGTTCAAATATATTGCGAGAGATAAATTGATTGAACTTCTCGTGTACAACGAATACGATGGGCTTCACATTCAGCAGATGTTCATTTGGCGCAAAGTGTCAGTAAATATGGTGTTTGCAATCAAACCCAAATTTAAATTATCCCCACACCTGATATAAAACCCAGTGCCGAAATCTGACTCGCTCCAAAAACCGTTCAATTATGATGATTTCCCGTGTTATTAGAAGCATGCTCATTGCGTTTGCATATGCATTAATTAGGAAAATGTTGTTCGTATAATTAAAATCACCACCGGTAGGATGAAGCTCCCAAGCTGGAGTTTATTTAACACATTGGATTGGTTTTAGAGTTTTACCAGCTGCTCGCACAGCTGCGTTGTTCGTGGATATCGCATTCTTTGCTTAACACTGATATCCGGTTTGCAGTGCACCGGGAGTATTTGTAAAAATGTGCATGCAATCTAAATAAAATTACCACTTCGATGACACGGATGAGCTAACTCTACCAAACCGACAATGACCACCGCCTGACGGTGTGTCAGAAATTTCATCAAAACATGCAATCGATCAATATCCATTTTAAATCCCTTCTCTGCATTGAACATTCTGTTCTATGCGCACTTTTTTTCTTTCATCTTCCACACCGTACACGGTACGATGGCACCGTTCTAGCCGTTGGATAAAATCAGGGTATGACAACACTTGATCGGGCTTGTTGGTATTATCCGGCCCGCAATAATATTATTCCAACACAAAACATCATGCTGTTAAATGCTGTTTTTAAACCCTTACTTATTTTAACGCTCTTCGATTAGCCGTAAAGGTATGTTTTGGATTTTATTTAATAATTTTTATACAGCTTAATCATGACGTGTTGCATTTGCTTTCTGACTTGAAATGAAATAGTTATTCGAAACATAAAGTCTCACATGGCGATTTCATTAATAAATATTAAACGTTTTTATAAACAAACGATTTTTTTTAATCTAATTCAATTCACTACAAACTGTAATTTTTAGTATAAAAAGTTAAATAATCTGTGACATTTAACTGCATTTGTAACGTATTGCTTATTGGAGAATTTATTTAAAATACTTTAGAAAAAATCCTAAAAACTTGGTTTTTGTTCCGATCTTCCGTTCATATCATATTATAATTTTGATAAAATGCTTTATGCACTAAAACGATTGTTAAATAATTACTACTTAGAATGATTACATTAAAAACGTGTTTTATCTAATCAGCTATTAGTTCTTCACCGAATGGGAGAATGTTATAGAAATATCCGCATTGTGATCAAATAGGAATTCTACTAATAAAAACTATTCTTCAATGCTCTCAAATAAGGAATTCTTGTGAAATTACTTATAATTTGCTTATATGAGAAACAGTTTTATGATTCCAATAATAAGTACCTCTTCATATCTCAATTTTAATTTGAGAACGACGAAACCATCGTTGAGCTACTAAAAATAAACTTTTGGGACGACTCCGAATCCATAGAAGTGACTACGAATAAAATAAAAATACACGAATGGGAGAAATTACACTTCAAGATATTCTTGGTCTTGGAGAGGTCTTGGCCTACCATTCAAGGCTTCCGTGACTTGATTGTACCCCGCAAGAGAATAGTCAGTCCTCCTAGGCCACCTAGCCACCTCCTGTACACACTTCCGTTGAAACGTTGAAACACCTGCATTGAAACGTTTGCCGACCCCTGGCTGGCATAAAACGGCCAAAGATAACCCGACCCGAGCACGCACAGCATATTGGAATGCGTCTAAATTCCAAATTCCATACTAAATTGCGCTTTTCAGCGGTGTGATAACCGACAGTACAGCTCGGGCAAGCAGGTTTTCGGATGAAATTAAAATGGCACATCACATCCACGGTTTGTTGGGAAAGAACCGAAAATCGAGGGGAAAAGAGTGTGCGAAAAAAATTGCCAAAAATCCTCATCCTATAAGGAACTCGCTCGCTAACACTATAAATGATACGACGTCCTTGATGAGTGGCGATATTCTTGAATTTTCTTCTATCTATTATAGCAATTTTCCTTCTCGTTGCTTGGACAAACTATTCGTGCTTCGTTTGCTAGTTTTGGGGGATTGGGTAGGGGGGATCTCTCCTCTTAATAATGGCATCCGTTATACGACTGGTAACGATGGTGTGGAAGAGAAGCGCGCCGGAAAACACGTAATGTGATAAATTCTTAGCGACATTCTTTCGCTTCTACGGCTGTCGTTGGAGGAAGCAAAAAGAAAAAAACGGAACCCGGAACTTGCAAACTCATCCGGGGCACGGTACGTGAGCGTTTGTTAGGATGCAACTGGGCCAGAAGCAGAGCAGAAAGCAACCCAGCTTTTCGAGCTGGTCGAAGGCGACACCCGAATGGTGTGGAATCAATTAATGTTTGGCATTAGGTTTTCCTAGCAATGCTACAAACGTCTAACCGTGCAGTGTGCACTTTAGGGATGGTGCTGTAAAATCGTTTTCCAAGCTATTTGCTTGATAAAGCCTGACAGTACTGTCCACTCAGACGAAAGATACAGTTGGCACTTTCTTATGCAGCTCAGCCGGAACGGCACAGCAGAAAAGTGTCAGTGAATTGCAGCCCAATCCTTGCAACGGACACGTTCCACACAACAGGACACACACACAGGACGTGTGAAATATGGTTTCCATAAATGCATTTTTTCAATCGCTGTTTCTCGTTTCATTTTATGCCTTTCAGAGCACTTTTTAGTCTTCCCGGAGTACTCTGGCTAGTGAATTTCCCAACACCGGGGCTTTTTTTTTGGGAAGAAACGGTTCAGTAAGCCACCGACTAATAGCATCGTTGACGGCAGAACATACATGGACCATTCGGAGCACCACGACTACAGCCAGCACGCAAACATGACGAGTGGAGCGGCCCATGCAGGACACGCCGGTCATGTTGATCACAGCGCACACGATCACTCGATCATGGACCATGGAGCGCACGGTTCGCATCATGGGGCGGCCGATGCAGCAAGTCCGGCCGGCATGGTACACCATATGATGTCGATGTCCGTAAGTATATGGAAGAGATTTCGTTTTTCGGCTAGTGTTGTGCTTAATGAATGTGTTGAGAAATTGAAAATCCTGAGTCAACTCGTATCCTCGTAACGATGAATGATTTTACATTTTTTCACTGTTTTAGCTTCTGAAATAAAAATAAGACGCTGCTCGTAAGTCTCGTCGCTTTGATCTGCCCAAAATAAGCAGTAAATACAGCAATTAATTCAATTATAAAGGTTTTGGTACAAATATACTAAAACAACGCTACCCTGCGGGGCAATAAAGAGTTCTAGTCAACTTTTGCGATTAAAATTGAATCATGAAACATTTCTGTCTCAATAGTCGATGGGCAATTTCAAGTAATAAATTACAGAAAGCCACTTTCAATAAATTAATCCAAAGCAAATAGTTTAATAAGTCGTAGAATTTGTTGTGTTGTGGAGTTTCAAGCACAAACTATTTCATTAGTTCAATATATTCGATTTTTTAAAGTTAGATTTTTGTTAGCAAAACAAAATCAGTACAATCTAAATCGTTAAATCATGAGATTTTAAGAATTTATTAATCTGTGAGAATATTAGACGATTCTTGATTATGTGAGGATACATGAGGATTCTATGAAGATGCATGAATATTCAGTACAAAGAATCATTTATTTATTTCAAAGCTTCATTCATCAATTTCGCCCATCGCATTGTTTTTAATAATTCAGAACTTAATTTCTGTTCTTTTTATCTCACTCTCTTTTTTTCTCTCTTTCTCTCTATTTCTTGCTTCCAAATTCGCATTTTTATCTCCCACAGTTTCACGGTGGCTACGATGAGACAATCCTTTTCGAACAGTGGAAAATCGGCAGCCTCGGCGGGTTGCTCTGGTCGATGTTGCTCATCTTCGTGATGGCGGCACTGTACGAAGGTTTGAAGTACTACCGGGAGCATCTGTTCTGGCGGACCTACAATGCGCTCCAGTATCGCCCCGTCACGGTGACGGAGAAAAGCAACGGTAATGGTGTGGCGGCAGCGGGCACCTCGACCACCGACCGGGTTGGTGGTGGTGTTGGAGCGGGCGACGGTCTAAATGGTGCTGGCGGTGGTGGCGCACTAAACGAGGAAGGCGCCCGAATCGTGCAGTAAGTGTTCGCAACGGTCAAAGATCGCTCATCGACGATTCAATTATGTTCCCGTCTGCTTCCTTCCATTCCTTCACCTCCATCCTACCCGTCACACATAACTTCTTGTTTCGTGCCGGAGTGTGGGGAAAACGATGGAGACATTCCTTCGAGAAATGGGAATATCCTTCACCTTCTCGTTTCTTGACAGTTTTTTCACATAATGTTCTTTTTTTTCCCTCCATTTTTCTCATCTTGCTTCTGAAACATTCTGCCATCAACGATGCCATTTTGTGAACGATCGATCCGCTCGGATGCTGTTACGCGGTGTGCCGTCATTGTTTCGTCGATACAATTCTCCTGTTGCGCTCATCATCCGCCCGTCCATTCGGTGGCCCTGCTGTACCAAATACGCCAAACAACAAACAAAACCACACATATCAATGTCATCACCATACAACATTGTGCCGTACCCCGTCCCGTATCCACATACCCTTTTCCGTACGCCTGCAACGGGAATGCAATTGCTGTGCATCCGGTGCATTTGTGCGAATTTCGGTCCTTGCTACATACACATGCAACATCCACGAACGTTGTGCTATGAAAATGTAATCAATAACCAACTCCCATCCGTACAGCATGGTTGGTGAAGTGATCCACAAGCAGCCGTAAGTTTCGTTTACATTGTAAATATGTGTGTTTTTCGGTATCCGTTAGTACTACTTCTACACTTGAATAGCGTTTCATGATTAGAGCACCTTAGAAGTAAATTTAGTTTCGCTGTGTTATTAATGTATTGTACTTGCATGATTTTCCCAAATTAGATCGAGAATTAATTTCCATTCACTTAGTTCAATCAAATTTCTCATCTTGACGCTGTCATAATCCTTTTCTCGAGTGCTTTCCATGTTTTGCATTTATGTATTGAAGAAGTCAACAAACAAAAAAGAACATACAATCAGCACCATCGCTTACCGACCTACCACCAAGCGTTCCAAAGCGACAGTGAAGAAGCTTTTAGCATATCTCTTTTTTCTTTTACAAAATATGTCGCAAAAAAAGGGAATCAACACAACTTTCCACACTGCTTGCTTGTATGCTTTTCGCGCATCGCATTTATCCTATTGCATTTTTTTTCTGTTTTTGTTTTGCAATCCTTTCATTTCATTCATCGCTTTATGGCTGCTGGCCGGTTCCTGCCCTGGGGGTTTTGCTATTGCTGCTTGCTTGCATGCCCATAATACACCCATCTTCCCTACTCTCTATATCTCTCTCTCATCGCTTGTGCATGTGCTGCTTTTTGTCTGGTCTTATCTGAAGGAACCAGTGCAGGTATGAATATTTGCGTTTGATTTATTTCTGCTTGCAGCCCACCGAAGAAAGTTAATCGTATTAGAATAAGTTTTTATCCTGTACACCCTACTTATTTCTTTACTGCATGTTCCCTTTAGCAAACTCTATACGCTTTTAATGTAGAAGGAGAAAAAAAGACCCCGTTGGGCTTCTTTCTGAGATAGTTGTGAGGTTTGCATCAAAATACTTTTGTCAATTGCATTATGAAATCAAGAGCATTACGGTTAAGTGGTGGTTGGTTTGCCGATAAACAGCATACACCATAAGCAGCTAGTTGGTGTGCAGAATGATTTACATTTCCCCGGTGAACACTTTATGTTTCAATAATTTCTACAAAAAAGCTTCTTGGCATCGTATCAATAAATAACAACTTTACAACCCCAAAAGTTCCAAAACTCATTGCCTTGCAAACAAAAAACATGTTTTCCTTTACCGTAAATTCCTCTAAAACAACGCTTTTTGAGTCAACACACAGAGTTTCTCGTAGGCATTAGAACTAGTGTTGTGTGAAAAGAAAAAGAGAGAGTAAGATATTTAAATCTTTCTACAGAATGAATAAACTTTCGATAAAGCTACTTTACAACTCTTTTGTGATTCGAATCGCAAAGAGTTCAAACAGCTCTTTTGGGAGTCGCTTCACTTAATCTTACTCTGTGGGAGTTATTCGTGGCCACAGAGATTCCAATCGTGATGAATTCAAACGAGAGAGAGAGAGAGAGAGAGAGAGAGAGAGAGAGAGAGAGTGTGTGAGAGAGAGAGAGCAGTAAATGCCAGATTGAATAAAACGATTCCCAAAGAATTGGCAAAACTCTCTGCCATTCGACTCTTTCCAAAGAGTTGTCCAAACTGTTCGCGATTCGAATCTCTGGGGCGAGTACCTACTTCTTCGGAGTAAGATTAATTGAAAGGACTCCCAAAGAATTGTCAAATTGATGCGAATCCCAAAGAGAAAGGCGTAAGAGCGAGTTAATTCCATTTTTCTAATTAAGAACCTAATATTAAAAAAATATTAATAGAAGTTGTTTTATACATTTTTTGTGCTTAATTGTCGTTGGATGATGGTTTTTTTAAATATTGTTTTATGCTTGTCTTATACGTAAAAAATAAAAAAAGGTAGCCTATTCCCCTTGTCTTTAATTTTGTTATTAATGAAAAATGAAAAGAGGAGTCTTTTCTGGGCCAATACAAAAACGCCTTTAGTTAGCTTTCGAGTGTGTACATCTCCTCTCGATGCAGGATGGAATAGTATTCAATTAATTTGCTTGAGAAGTTACATGGAATGACATTTGCTGAATTTACGGAACGCCTTATACATCTGCTTAGGTTCGACCGGTGGTAACGGTTAATTCGCAATCCATCTTGTTTTGCAAGCGTTGTACACGTGTGTACACGGTCACACTTTGATGCCTTTTGTCAAAGTAGCACTATTTTCCTAAGAATTAGTGCTACAGCAAACAAAATTAATGCCTAATATGATTCCAGCATCCGTTATTCCTGCGTTGTGCTCCATCAACTTCATATCGGTTTAATGAATTCACCTTAATTAACTACTTCAAATCACTGACATCACACGTTTAGTTTATACCTCATTTCACACGCTATGTTGCCTGATTTTGTGTCAATTAGTTTAGAAGCGCTTGTATGCACCGTACGCATCACTGCAACACACGTATGGATGCAATAAAAGCCCCTTTGACTTGCTAAAATCTGCGAGAGTCGAGCCTAGTTTCTTATTGCTATTCTGCATTAGTTCATCGATAGTTTAGTACATTTGAAGCACTAATTTTCGTGCAGTTCGATTAACCTTGTACGGCAACGCTAATGTTGGAGATTACCTAAAACCCAGTTCGCATTCGCTCTAATTCCTGCTATGGTCACTCTGCAATTTCAGACCGACGATGCTGTCACTGATGCACCTATATCAAACGGCACTGCACATCCTCCAGGTCACGACGAGCTTCCTGCTGATGTTGATCTTCATGACGTACAACACGTGGCTGTGTCTGGCGGTGGTGTTGGGTGCCGGGCTAGGATATTTCCTGTTCGGTTGGAAAAAGTCCGTCATCGTCGACGTTACCGAGCACTGCCACTAAAGCAGCAGCACTGCAGGAGCGGGGTTGAACATACGCATCGGCAATTCGGTCGTGGATAAACCGGCGGCAAACATGATGTACCTGGCCTAGTGGTTGCGATCGGGGTCTGCCTTTACGACCGGTCCCGGTTGCGTTTGGGGGGGGGAGGTACGTTTTGAACCGGAAATCCTTGTGAAACCCATCGACCGCTGTACCGCCAGCGGGCTTACTATGAATCTATGGTACTATATACAGTAACAGCAAGGAAGGGCGAAGCAAACATCGAAACAAAAAAGACACTACACTGACGTTGGATTGATTTGCCATGCGGGCAAATACTGAGTTACAGTGGCAGAGCAAACAGAATCGGGCGAGTTTGTCTGTAGCATCAATTTAATTGCTGTGCATCCTAGCGGGTTTACACGGCTCCCGTTGTACGATGTTAGATATGTAATACGAATTTACCTGTTGATTGAATGGATGCATAGCTTCCATGGAGGGGTTTGGCGTGCATTCGCACTGTCGTCGTGAACAGGTTAGTGCAAACTCTTCGAAAGGTTATGAAGAAAAAAAAGAGAATGGATAGTATAAGTGATCGGAACCGGTCTAGGTACATGTTATGCTCAAACAGAACAGAAAAAAAACTACGCTAGACATAGCAAACAAACAAAACAAAACAAAAACTCCTATCAAAAATGCTGATAACAAACAAGAAAACCCCCTTTTTTGTAAATATCAAATCAGGTGCGCCGAGTTTAGGGTTCGCGAAAAAAGATAAACCCCACACAGGCATGATCCTTGCAGTAGCAAAAACACACACACACAAACAACAAAACCAAACCCGATATATCAAACTCTAGTTACGGCCCAGTTGTAAGGAGTCTAGTGTTTTTGTATGTAAACAACGTACTATGAGCGCAGGATTACAAAGTAACTTGTCAGTGGATGCGATGAACATATTTTAAGGAGGAATTGAATCGAATGGTGGCTGCTTTGGGTCGTATTTTTATTCAACTAAACACAAACCAACAAATCCTAGATGTTGCATTACCTAGAACAGAAAACAGAAACAGAACAAAATAAGGCTGCATACCGAATCGCAAATGTAGCGAAAACAGAAGAAGGGCGTGAAAGTAAGGTTGCCTACCGTTTTACCGAACAACCATTGAATTAGCTGTTACATTGTATCCAGAATCCAGTAGGAATCGGTTAATCGTACAGTACGTTAATAATGTTTTTTTTCTCCTTTTATTATGTACTTTTTTTACTTTATTTCCTTATTGTTTTACTTCAGTTTAAATCGTCGACTTTTCTTGCCTTTGCAACTGTTTGTTTTTACAGTTATTTTATAAGCCATTTGTTAGTTTAATTAATTTGTGCTTTGTTCGTTTGATTTTGATACAGTCAGTTAGCTTTGCTGGAGCTGACCATCATTTGGGGGTTTTTTGAAACGCGTATCGTAGTTGTTGCTGCCTAAACCAAGAAAACCCACATCCAACACAAATGGTGCAATGGAACATGTATGTAGTTCCATTTTCCGTTCGTTACGTTCCGGCTAATGTAAACGCGATTTTCCCAGAATGCTGCAGAAAGCATGCAACAATAACAGGAAGGCAAATCGTTTGTAATTGTACTAGCCAGCTTACCCCAAACTTAGATAGGGTTGCTTTTAAATGCAACAAAGAAACAAAAACAAGCGATAACAAAACAAAACATTAAATAGAAGCTTCGCCCAACAGAGATTTAGGGATGCGGCGTCATTTCGTTTGCTTCTCTCCCCGGCGGGGGCGGCTCAATGTTTTGGGCACGCCGTTTATTGGTCATTTTTGCGTCAGTTAATTTGATTTTATTTTATTTGCTTTCTCTTACGATTAATTTTCATCTTCCCGTGTAGTTGTACTTTATCTCCTCCTAGTTGGTTAGATTTGTTAGATTGTAGTACAATACTACTAGTGATTTATTCTCTTTTTATACAAAACAAAAAAATATATATACACAAAATACACAACATTGCAAAAAAAAAAAACATACAACTGTTTTTGACGAATGTTTTGGGGAACAGAGTGGAACTACAACCGTAGATGGTAAACAACAAATTACAAGATGGATGCATTTTCGGTTTACATACGTTTTATAGATTTATTGAAACAAATTTAAATTTTGATTTTGCGTTATGCGCTTTTTGTATAATATTTGATTTCCCATCCCTTACAGCGCTACTAGAGAGTTTGGTTGGTTCACTAACATGGACACCGGGCATACATACATGTGTGTAGAAAGAGATACTAATAGTTAGTTTTACTTGTACCGTCGTAGTACACGGTATGCAAGCTATACCGTTTGATTATCTTGTGTGCTAGTTTACTAACACTGTAAACTGTTGTACATCCGCTTCGTGCTACCGTTAAACGACCTATCGGGGTTTTTTGTTAAATAATTTTGTTTTTTTGTCATGACCTTCAGAAGGTTCAATTGTATACTCCCTGCCTTCATTGTGGAGCGCCTTTCACCCGTATTTTTCACCTTGAACGCTGAAGTTTAGCTTTATTAAACAAAAACCGTTTGTTTTTTGCAATCTGTCCGAATTCTGTTTGATTCTGTTTGCGGGATTTTAATTGCCAAATGGGAACAACAATTTAGCAACAACCACTCAGCTAACCCTAATGTTCGTGTGTGATTATATCACTTCGGAAAGATGTTTGTGCTGTTAAGCCGGTATACTATCCACACAGTTGCTTTCGTTTGGCAGTTTAAAGCGCAACACAAACCATTCGCCAAACCCGTATGTCCGAAATCGACTAAACTCTACAATTTTGTGTTTTTTTCACGCCCGTTTGTGTTTTTTTTCCCTCCGTACAATCAACACGGAGAGCAAGGAGCAGCAATTATACTGGTAGCAATTTCAGAGGCCCTTACCACCGTGTTGTGGTGGTTAATTTTTTTTTGTTTTTTGATGGAAAATTATGTGACACACACACACACATAAATTTCCTATTCCGTAAGCAATGTAGCAAATTGTATAGATTATTGTATTATTAAGTTGCGCTCAGCAATATACTTTGTTGATTAGTAATTGTTCCTCCTGCTTCAGCCCTCGGTTATTAATGCTACTATCGATTAGTTATGTTAACGCTACATGTGAATTTTTATAGTCACCGTACGGCAAGAAGTCGCTTCCACTAGCGATAGATTATTATCCAGTTGCGCATGCAATGCGTGTAGAGCAATTTATGCTAAATAAACCATGTTTTGAAGCTCTTGTTGTGACAAATCTCTTCGCACCATCAACCAAATCTTCGGACCGCCGGAAGACGCTTGCAAATACTCATGACACATTCCCGTACCCGGATGAAGGTATTGGTCGCTTATTTGTACTTTTGTATAATAAACTTGCTGATTATCATAATTTAAGTAAACAAATTTAAGCAATGAATGTTGTAGCATAGGAAAGATAACATCCAAAGAGGATAAAGGCCTTTTCCGGCTTGTTGGTGGTAATTAGGACTTTTCTCTGCTTCCTCATTGCACGGACACTGTCCGGTTCCGTCAGTTACTATCCATTGCACTAAAATCCTTTTCATCATCTTCCTGTTGTAACCATAGCAACTCAGTATCCTCCATATTGTAGCCCGTGAACAGAATGGATGACGAACTTTCCTACGTCAATGTCATTGTCATCTTGCTCATCATCAGCATCATCATCGTTTTCCCATTGATTCGCAACGGAGATGTGTTGGTAAATATGCCAATTGACCTATTTTTAGCGTTTTCCAATCGATTACTGAACGGTCCCCGTGCCGTAGTACCATTCGTGCTGACAACGTTTTCCAGCACCCATCTACATCTATTCTCAAGTACCATTATCCTCTTTAAACCTCCACCAATTCTCATTCACGGCTCATTTGAATCCTTTCTGAAGTGATGTGTTGTTGGAGTCCTGAAAGAAGGGTTTTCCGTACCACCACTAATGCCATTCCTAGCAACATGAAACGGTAACCAAAAAGTAGCGGTAATAATCCATACTGGTAACAATAAATACTGAATGAAGCGTATCCTTTGATTTGTTCTACTCTTTGGTATTGTTGGCGGCGCGTATCTGCCCATTATACCGTAACCTGCACATTTTGTACCACGGTCGAATATTCCGTTTTCGAAGGAACGAGATAAAATGCGGGAAATATTTCTGCCCCACACGGACACTTGGTGGCTGGAAAGGAAAAGAGCATTGTTAACGATTAACACTAATCATCCTTGTGGTGTGGGGGGGTTTGTGGTTACTTACCCATCACCCAGTTAAAACTGCCCAGCTTGACGGTACACTTTGGGCAGTACAGACGACCCTGCGTGTTGCGGTAGATATCCGTCATCCAAGCAAGCGGCTCGATGAAGAATATTTTGTTGCACATTGGCGTATCCTTTTCGGACGACCGGTTGCTATGTTCGCTGCTAATCGAACTACGGCGAACTTTCTCGGTCAACTCGTTTACCCCACCGAAAGGGGCGACTGTGGAGGATGTTCCCGTTGCCATGGCATTGTGTGTTACCTGTTCGACCGCTACTTCCTCCCCACTTTGTGCTCCTTCTTCCTCGGGTTCGTCGCCAGTACCTTCCTCCTCGAGTGTGGCTTCCGGTTCGCGCCCAACTTTTGCCGGCGATTGGGCTATCGTGGCCGATTTCGGTTTGTGCAGCAGCAAGTTGCTTCGGGAGGCAACCACACGCCGACACTTGCGGCATCGGTAGACATACGGTTCGGGTGATTCTTGTGTAACGCCCGGGTCGGCCTTCACCACGTCCATACATTCCGTGGGCAAACGTTTCGCCTTCCGCACATTATCACCGGCCAAGCGCAGGCGGAACAGTTTGTACCGTTCGTTGGTGCGATCGATCCGATAAGCCATGCGGCCGTACAGCTTGAGCTGATTCACAAACCCCGGGTTGGGCATTACGAAGACCCGTTTTGCCTTTACCCGCTGGTACGCGGCCTCATATCCGAGCCGATACTTTTGCATGACGTACGCGATAACAATTGTGGCACTGCGGCTCACACCGAAGTAGCAGTGCACTAACACGTGACGGCCCTCGGCCAAACTGTCCGCAATGAAGCGATTGCTGTCCTCGAAGTGTCGTATCAAATCCTCGCGTGGTACGTCGGCTGCCTGGATGTGGCGCACGCGAAGATTCGGATGGTCCGTTATATGCACTGGCAGTGGAACGGAATCGATCGACAGGATGCTCCGGATCGTGTGCTTTTCCAGCGTGCCAATGTCAGCTGCAGCGGATGCATTGCCCAACCACAGGCCCGGTTCGATTTCATCCAAACTTATCGGACCCGCGTTGAAATCTTCGCGCGTTAGTACCGCCGCCGGTTCCGGCGCACGGCGAACACCGGTGGAGACCACCTTTGTAACGACCGCAATACCTTCGTTCATGGACATGCTGCTGGTTTGACCTATCTTGAACAACTACGACTAGCACTCGTGGATGAATCTTTTCAACGACCGTGCACCACACTGCGCGTTCCTGACGACAGGCGCACACTGGCGGAGCTTTCCGGGGGCTCTGATGCCACAAAGAAAATGAAGTACAATGTTTCACACGAATTGAGGCAGAATGAATAGCAGGACACTATTGTCACGAAACCGTACACTTTTTGCTGATCGCGCGCACGTTTACCAGATGGGTTTTTGAATGGTCCTTAATAAATGAAGAACCTGCTCGTTCCGGGACGGCTCCGTATTGCGTGGGCCGTGCTCAGCGAGTGCCTTTTATCGTTACTTGCTCACCCGTAAATCCTGTTCCGGTGTACCAAGAGCTGCACAAAGCGAGCAAAGTTTGTTTTGTTTATTTCTGTGCAGGTGGGTGGTGGATCGTGGAAAATCAATGCATTCGACGATGTGACGTTTGTTATCAGTGCTTCCCGCTTTTTTCTTTTGCAAAGTTTTCCAACTACTGCGGTGACAGCAATGACAGTTACATAGTGGGAGTTTTAGTTTAAATTTTTGAAAAAAATAGAAAACTTAATTTAATAAGTAATTATTCAATCATAATACATTTGTAAGGAAATGTTTTGGGAAGTATTAATACATACAACATACAACAAGAAATGGAACCAACCTTTCGAAGGAGAGCGTCAAAGTTTCCACAGCTGCAGTACAAACATCGAAACTAATCGGCCAAATTCCTCCTTCAGCTGTACGACTGCATTATTTATACAACAAATACCCTGATAATGAAACAATGGCATTACCAAGGAACAAAATGAAGAAACTGAATCAAAAGTAAAACCTGTCCGAAACAAATCATGATGACCGACCACAGTGATGCCGGTGCTGGAAGTTTCGCGAAACATCAAGAAGAAGCAGCATGCTGAGTTCTGTCAAAAGTTGTGTGTTTCGAGACAAACGAAACGGCGTGAAGCAGATCAAAGCGCAAGTTCACCTTCCAATTCTTTGCACTACTGTAGTTTCATATATCCTGTAGTACGCATTATAATCCATCGTACACAAGGATGTCTCGTGAAGCGATTGAAAATGTAGGTAAACCAATGCGTTCAGGCAAAAGCGCCCCGATTCACGTACGTTACGGTTTCTTTGTCTTGTTTTTACAGCTCACACTAGACCTGGAGGAGATGCGAACACTTGCAGGGAGTGCCCAACGTAATCGGGTGCAACAGATGCTAGCGATCGACATTCGCAAACTGGAAACGGACATTCAGCGTCAGCGAGACCTTTTGGCGGCCCAGGCCAGCAGTGAACAGAGCATTTCCCGACCGGTTCAAACATCCGTGCCCGGTGATATCCGCCGGTATCAGGTGGAGCTGAAAGAGTACGCGTGGGATCAGAGCGACAAGTTTATCAAAATATTCGTCACCGTGAACGGTGTGCAGCAGGTGCCGGAGGATAATGTGAACGTGGAGTTTACGGAAAACTCATTCCAGTTGGTTATAAGCGATCTAAACAATAAGGACTACATTTTCGTCGTAAACAATCTGCTCAATCCGATCGATGCGGAGAAGAGCTACCGGCGCGTAAAGTCCGACATGGTGGCGATCTATCTGGCCAAGCAAGCACCGACCAAATGGGCTCATCTGACACTGACGGCAAAGCGACTGCAGGATCTGAAGGACGAACGGATCTCGGATGTCAAGAAGCCGTCGGCCGACGATCCATCCTCCGGTTTGATGCATATGATGCAGAAGATTTACGATAGCGGTGACCCGGAGATGAAGCGCATGATGAACAAGGTTTGGCACGAATCGCAAACGAAGCAAAAGATGGGCATGGAGTAATGCGGTAACAGAGAGGACGGACAATATGCATAAGAATTCGTGTTGGCACTATGGAGCGCTGGTCAACAAAATTGAGCATCCATTTCCTGCCGATTAATCACAAACAGGCCAACGAGTAATATATTATTTGTAATGCGGTGTTTACATTAGTGCGTGATCGTCGTGCGACCATTTGGATCGAGGTTGCGCTCCAATCGCGCTTGGTGTGAAACTTTCGTGTGCACACCGCTTAAGTTCCATACTGAAATAAAATAATAATTATGTATTCCTCATGTATCTAGAAGGCCTTGATTTCATTTAGCATTAGGACATCGATTAATCATAGTAAGCTTGATCGTAGCGAATCTAGCCATCTTTCGCCAGAATCCTTTCGACCGTTCGGTAGAAGACATTTTTCAAAATTTTCGTGATCGAAAATTCGCGTCAACAACTATGGCAGCCACCGCAGAAATCGATAACCAATCGGAAACGCAGCTACGGAATTCGGTAAACGAGCCGGAACCGGTAGCGGATGAGCGGAAAACCTCCGAACTGTCCCAATCGTTTGAGACAAAGCTATCGACCATTATTGAAGAAGATGATACAAAGGAGGCGATAAGCCTTCCGGCAAGGTTTGAGAAACTGGCCCGTCCAAAGGTGCAACATTTGGAGGAAACGTTAAAAAGAATTGAGAATAGCAATAAAAAAGAAATGAATGAACGAATTGCTAAGATAAAAACACGATTATATGAACTAAGGTAGGTATGAAGGAAGATGTAGGATTACTCGTCCATCTCGTTGCTGAGCTAACATTTTCTTTTTTCAGAGGGTCGGATACACATGTCTCTCATGTGCAAACTGATAAAAAGTCGAATAAACCATCTGAGAAGTCGGAGGCTATTTACAACAATCTACAATCCAGTCTGCGGAAAGTGGCATTCGAAATGTTGGTAAAACAAATTTTCGATAAAATGCCCGAGTTAATAGTGAAAATGCAGCAAACCCGTGCACAGACAATGCCACCAGAAATGAAAACACTTCTGGACACTCTTCAGGCTACACTGATTTACTATCTTGGGCAGCCGACAAATGAGCACGAGGAACGTGTTTTCAATCACCTTTCCTTTGGATTGGCCAAGTTTATCGAAAATGTCATTGAAAATGTGCACACAAACCAGCAGCACAGTGAACGTGATGGCCAGCTGGATGGAAAGTTAAGCGATGGTCACTATCCGGTAGCGGTTCAGCTGGCAAGAAAAGCGTACAAAGAACGCCAATAAGATGTTCGAATCGTGAGAAAAGAGGATAAATAAAGCGCTGTCTAGTATATTGGTCATGCATTTAGTTTTTTTCTCACGTTTTTCGGTCAGTCGATATCACCGGAAAAGGATTCTAATCTCTATTCCGTTGCTCGTAGAATTTCTGGTTCTCTATTCCCAAAACACGAACAAAAGCAAACTGCAAGAAAAACAGCATGATTTCAAATCGTGAATGTTCAATGTGCTTTTTACTGCAGTTTTATTGCAGCATCAATCAGCTGTCAAGCTCCGCAGCGGTTTGTTTACATTCTGTGAACAACATGAATTCGTAGCAGTAAACGAAATGTAGCGTCTCGGAGAGGAAAAAACAAAAATTGTAGAGTTTTTGTATGGATAAATGTAACAGGTTAGTTAACTTACGGATTAAAAACCATCACTGTACGCTTGTGCATTTTGTGCTGTAACAGAAATGGCACAAGAAAGCGCCAACGAAATGGAGGATGATGAAGCATCACAGGTATCTTCGATCGGTGATTTTTCTGCGAGCGAAGATGAATGGACCCCGGCAAAGGATGAGCAAAGTAAAGGTGCTGAACCAAGTGCAAAACGAAAGGCAAAAGAAAAACCATCCAAAAAACCGTAAGCAAATCGATGATTACAATCAGTCCCCATTTCGCAATGGTACGTAATACGCATCGTTTACTATTCTCGCAGTGTCGTCCCGGCACGGATATCACGACGAATAGCCGCTAGGAAAGGTATCATACTACCGGAAGAGTCAGACACTCAGGAACTGGTAAATGTGGCAGCTCCCGATGAAAGCACCAGTGAGGATGAATCGGATAGCGAGGCGGTAAAGAAACCTACGAAAAGAAGAAAACCACCGGCCAAAGGAAGAGTGAAGCCGGCACGAAAGAAATCCCCCGCCAGCGATGAACCAATCAAACTGACTACCTTTACTGTGGAAGAACTGTATCGCAAATATCGCCCGGATTTGGCACATCCGGCGAAACCAAGTACCTCGAAAGAACACACGGTACCTCCGATCAAACGTCGGAAAGCGAACACATCTGATGGGGATGGCGCGGGCAACGAATCCGATAGTAGTGGTGATGATCATCTGGTGGATCCGAGTGAGTTGGATTTGAATTCGGAATTTTTCCGTCCATCGGAACAGGAAAAAGAACAGCGACAAGCGGTGAATCTCTACTTTGACTGCAATGCCGGTGTAGAGCTGACCGATTCGGAGGAAGAGACTGATGCAGGTGATCAGATTGCGGAAGAGACCGGCACGGGGACAGTCGCCGATGCAGAGTTGGGGAAAAAATTGATCCAACAGATCAATCAATCCAGTAAAGCGTACATGCAAATGGTTCATTTGGCAGAGGCGGCCACTTCACGCGCAACAAAGCCAACGGAAGACCAGGGTGCTGGAACATCCAAACCAACGAGCACTTCTAACGACCGTCAGCAAGAAGATATTGATAGGCTTTTGGTAGCGGGAGAGAAACTGACCGGTCGGGGAGGCAAAGGACTAACCACTGGCTTTGGGAGGAATGATTTTGTAAAGGTAACACCGGTAAATCAAGCGCAAAAGACCGATGAACCAAAAGAGATAGAAATTACGCTTAAACCTGATCCGGATGTGCACGGTAAGGGAGCGTCATCGAAACGTACCTTCGATGTGCTGACGGCGCTGAAAAGGTTTATGAACCGGGAAAAGCGCAACAGCCAGATACACGTCCATAAGGTAGCTCTGCTCTGCTGGATCGGGCATGGCACGTACGTGAACAGTGCGCTCCGGAAACCTTCGCTGATGCGTTTCGCCCAAAAGAAACTTCTCCCGAGTGTGATGGGACAGACGAGCAAGGTAAGCCGGCCGAATGGGCTTACCAACCTTCGATACTTCCAGGAGCTGACACGCTACTATAGACGCACCGTTACGCTCAAGGACGATACAATGTTTTACCGGCAGCGGCAACATCCACCGCTGGGCAAATTTCTCATATTCGCGATCGCCAAAAGGGTTACCTACTGTCGACGCGATTACATTCTGCTCTTTGTGCTGATGCTCCGAATACTGGGCGTCCATGCACGGCTCGTCATATCTCCCCCGGTACCCCCCAAACAACTCCCGTCCGATCAGCTGTACCGGATGAATCCCAAGTCCCCGCAGGAGATGGCGATGGAAAGGAAGCTGTTGCAGGATTTTCGCCTTGCACCCCGGGACAGTATGGTGTACGTGGCCAAACAGAAGCTTCGTGCGTTGATCGCCAAGCAAAAGCGTGACACAACACAGCAAGGAAGCAAGGGCAAACGGCGAGCTGCCAGCTTTAGCATACCGCAGCTGGATGGCGGTTCAGACGATCGGACTCCATCGGTTGGGTTGCAGGACAAGAAGAAAAAGTTGAAGCTTATGACGGGATCATTTTTGAAGGTGGAAACCAATCGATCTCAGAACCGTGTGGTGGATACGGGTACGACAGCGGCCGATACAGACGATAGCCAACTGGCGGTGACGGATGAGGTGCAGCAAAGACGCGAACGAATATTGGCCGCATATCGTGCACGGGCAGCAAAACTTGCGAGCAAAAAAGCGGCCGAACAATCCAATAAGCTTGAAGATGAGAAGAAGAACAAGAAGAAGAAAACACACGGACAGATCGGGGTGGATTATTGGGTGGAGGTGTTTTGTGAGCACGAAGACAAATGGATCACAATCGATGTGCTGAAAGGAGACGTCTACAAGCTGGAGGATATTGTGGTAAGTTTTCATGTGATATTTTTGATTCTTGGTGATGTTAATTCCATACTCTTCTTTTTCTTCTTGTGTAGAAACAAGCAACACAACCGATCACGTACGTACTAGCGTGGAACAACGATGGGACGATAAAAGACGTGTCGCCACGGTACATCTCACGGCTCGGTAGCAAAAAAAGTAAACTGCGCGTTGAAGATGCTTGGCTAGAGAAAGCACTTCGCCCGTACCGTGGCAAACGGACCAAGCGTGACCTGATCGAGGACGTAAAGTTCGATCGGTTGCTCAACAAGCGACCCTTCCCGGAGCAGATAGGCGAGTACAAAAATCATCCCAGATACGCAATCGAACGGTATCTGTTGCGAAACGAAGCAATCTACCCGCCCGATGCACCGATCCTCGGATACATTCGCGAAGAACCGATCTTCTTGCGCGACTGTGTCCACACGCTGCACTCGCGTGAATCTTGGTTGCGCCAGGCCAAAACGGTACGCCTGTACGAGGTACCGTACAAGGTGGTTAAGGCAAAGGCCAAGTACGATCGTTTCACCGGTGCGGCCATTACCGGCCAGACGGTGGAACTGTTCGGTGAATGGCAGGTGCAAGACTACGAACCACCGGTAGCGAAGGATGGACTTGTGCCACGCAGTGCGTACGGTAACGTGGATCTATTTCAACCGTGCATGCTACCGAAGGGTACGGTTCACCTGCAGCTGCCCGGGCTGAACCGGATCTGCCGCCGGTTGCGCATCGATTGTGCGCAAGCAATTACTGGGTTCGAGTATCGGTCCGGCGGTTGCCAGGCGGTGTACGATGGGTTTGTCGTGTGCGAAGAGTTCCGCGACCGGGTGCTGGACGAATGGTACCGGGAGCAGGTAGAGCTGCAAGAGAAGGAAGACGAACGACGCCGGAAGCGTATTTACGCGAACTGGAAACGACTGATAATGGGTCTGTGCATACGGAAAAAGCTGAAAGATCGATATAACTTCGATAACATGTAAGTTGTTGCGTAAAGTAAAGGAAAATCCCGTCTGCAATCGTACGCAGACTAACTTGTATAAGACATGCCCAGTTTTCCTGGTATTCTTTTCCGAAAGTTTTTCATTGGAGTCATTGTCGTTGTTAAACTTGCCTTCCAGGATAGTTTCCGTGATCTCAATTGATCGTAGATGTTTTTTTGATTGACTAAAAAGAAAACTATGAAGACTCACTAGCTGCCAGCATAATTTGAAAGGGAAACATTTCACAAGCGCCAAGCATGCATACAAGCTTTCCGTGCTTGCATACAACCGTTGCTAAGCAACCAACCACGTGCTGTTCGTGGAAGAGAAATGGTGACGGATAGAAATGGTGAGGAAGCGATTGATAAAAATTAATACCTTGCCTGCTAATGTAGCGCCGTGAAGCAAATAATTTTAATGTAACAGCAATAAAAAACATCGTGTTAGTTTAGTTAAAAATTTTTAAAATAATACTAACAATAGCAAATGAAATGGGAGTCTGAAAGCTATGAGATATCTGTAAATTTATAGTTTGAAAAGGTTGTTGATACACTACGAATTTTGAAGGACAATAAGTGACTCTAGGAAAAACTATTCCAATGGCCACCACATGTCCTTACTTGCACGTGAGCTTAGGAACCGTAAAGAATCGGGTCGACACTTTATTGCCGGCCCTGGATAATGGTAGTGTCCCCGGGGCACAGATACCATGCGCGGCAAGAAATTGAACACAGTCTTCACCCGTCTTACCCTCTGGACGCGCTGCTTCGTTCTCACCCGAATCCCCTTGCTCTGCTGACGGTGAAGTCTGTGCGTTACTTCCGGAGGGTGCCCCATGCTGTGCCCAGTCCGCCGTATCGTGTAATTTCTTTGATGTCGATGCCTGCTGCCGGTGCCGCTTGCTGGTGGAACTTGTCGTCGCTTTTCCCAATCCACCGATAGGGAAAAAGTCGCGATCTCGAAACCGGGCACTTCCGCTCATAAACGCAACCTTCATGTTACGGCGTCCCTTCCGGGGCCGTGCGGGAATATTGATGGAATTTAAACGAAGCGTAACCTTTCGCCGCATCGTTGGTGCTGTTTGCCGTATCTCAGTCGCGGGGTGTGGTTTTGTGGTCTTCGATTGAGCTGGAATGCGAATCTGTGCACTACGGAATCGTACCTGTCCGGTAGATGTTGCAGCACGAATGTCGTACCGGCCGGGTGGTGGACGAAAGAATGGCTCGCAGCAGTACTTGTCGTATGTGTAGCAGCATGACGCAGCATGGGACGTCCTTTTCGGGACAGTTATCTTGTGGGAGCGAAATTGCTGTTCTGGATCATACTGTCCGGGACCGGGATCATTCGGATCTCGGCGGCATACTGTCAATTCTGATATGGCCAGACGCGATGTTGGACGCTCGTTCATACGATCACCTGTGCAAGAGGTTACAGATTAGTGTCGTGAACTTCAAATTTGTAACGGGAAAAGTCAAAGATGTGGTTTCGCTATTTTTCTCGTGAATGACTAATCCGGTTAGGTTTTTGTTAGTTAAGTACGAAGACATTTCATAACGAAAGGCACTTGTTAACCGTAAGTTTCAGCCAACATTTTCTACTTCTATGGCTGTACAACTTCAAGAGATCTTGACCTGCCATTTCTAGCTTCCGTGGCTTAAATTTATCCAAACAGGGTTCTAGGGATTGAAGAAGAAGATCCAGAGTTTTAGACAACACACGCATGTTCCAACGGAAAGCAAACAAGGTTAAGATACAAAGTTGTAAGACCATTGACATTATTGAAGTTTTTACAGATCCTGCGAACGAGACCCAAAGTCCTCATTACGCAGGTCATGCGACTTCAATATGGATATTATTCTTATAGAGTTTAAAAATGCAGCTCGCAATGTGTCCGATTGGTGACGATCACAATCAATGTTGAAGAAAAGGATTAGAGGCGCCGAATCGGGGTCGGCGATCCTCTACGCCGAGCATCGATCTAGGGCGAAGCGACCTTCATGGGACATGGAGCCCGGAGAGTAGCGTTGGAGAGTCGATCCGACTGTTCAAAAGTCCCGCAACAAATAATCTCTGGGCGTTGCAATAACGCTGGTCTAGCGACACGATG
>AXCM01000394.1:0-69443 GCA_000473375.1 Anopheles culicifacies | reverse complement strand
TTCTGCGATAATATGCATGTGTCTTATACGGTATCCAGATCATTTTTTTAATAATATTCATCACTAGCTTCGATAATTATCATATTTTTGTTAATCGGCTTCAGTTCCCTCCGTATGTTGCATCGACGGAACGTGTGGAACATGTAAACATTTACTTAGAACATTTTCTGTGAAATATTTGTATCGCATTTTCGTGTTTGGTATGTTTGTTTTGTAATAGTTGTTTGAGTCACACATTTAAATATGATTTAACTTTCACCCTAACATCATTTTGTTCTATTTTACCTTCCCTGTTACACAAACCGTGTCCTTGGGAGGGAACGAGCGGTTTCCAACGATAAAATGACGCCCGTTCACACTGGTAATTACAGCCGAATTGCGTTTCGTTCGTTCCCGCTAGGAATGGCCCGGTTCACATTTACTTGAAATTTTCATATTCATTTTATTGTCAGCACTTTTCACAAGTGTGTAATTTGTATGTCTGTGTGTCCGTGTGTGTGTGTGTGAGGTTTTGTAAATGTGAGTCTGCTTTTCTCCTTTGCCTTCCGTTAGCCATTGCAATGGCTTTTCATGGTATCTAAATTTGCCTACCTTGCGCGTTTGTCTTTCCTTCTCATAATAAGCATATAATACTAACATTCAATTGATGATGTTCACCAAAACAATACAGAGCGCCAAGCGGGGCGTGCTCGTTTGACTCGCTGTATCTCGATAAAGAAGCCTGCCTTGCCGCAACAACGGAACACACACACACAAACACACACGTACGAACACGCAAGTAATCTTTTGCAGTCCTGGATATGAGCAATATTTGAATTGATATAAAACAAGCGAGCAATATGCTATCGTAACATGTATGCAATTCAGACAAATGTAAGGGAAAGTCCTCTCCAATACGGAAGTACTGGACGTGAACCTACGTCCAATTTGACGATCGTATTATATTAAAATATGTTCTTTAATTACTGTCACGTGTACCTTTACTCGGATCAAAACGTAGAACGGTGTCACATCAAATGTCTGTAATTGTACCAACATCACATAGCCGCTGTTGCAGCGAGGATGAAGCGCATTAAATATCGATCAAAGTTTAAGTATCTTCTTTCGGCTACGGGGAAGATACACGAAAAAAGCTCAATTGACACAGTAGTGTGATCGTCGTTCAAACAAACAAACATCGACTATATACACAGTCAGAGCACGTGGGGCTTCGGAAAGGATAACATTGCACGGTTCGAACGACAGCAGTCAAATATGAAGCGCGCAGTATTAACCTGGGAAGTAACGCAAAACGTAAACATCTTACAACCGCTGTCCCGTATCAAACGGTTCTAAATCACAATTGTCGGCGGGGCTGGATGTGATACGATTCGTTGCCAACTAGTGGAGTACCGTAGTGTATAAAAATTGTCCACAAGTTGCGATCCTGTCCTGCGATGCACAATACCGGTAGACAAGTGTGGTGTAGAGGGGAAAGAGGTTTTGGGGGTTGTTAAATTCAATTTGCTGCTAGTACGGCTGTTTTGCTGTGTGTATGTATGTTTTGCGGTAGCTACTTCTGCCACGTGAGGACAAATATAAGCAGCCATTTAGATAGGAACGTATTTGCCCTTCGGTTTGTAAAACAGTTGTCCCTTCGCTAGCCGCTTGGTGATCTCGGTCAGGAGGAGACGCTTTTCCTTCTTGATCTTCTGAAGCACACCCTTATTTTCCTGCGCTCGTCGCGACAGATATGGCAGGACTTCGTTGACTGGACCGTACGGGATGTATTTGTAGGCGGAATAGCCTGCTTGACCTGTCCAGGGAGGGAAAAAGAATGATTTAAGATTTAAAGGGTTTAAGGCTCGCTCGCAACCCCGGCTTACCTAGCGGAAACGTGATATAATCACACATGCCCAATAATTGACCAAAGCAAATCACTTTATCTTCCGGATGGATACCAATCTCCTCCATCTTCTTGATGGCAAACCGAACTGTATCCTCGTTGTGCGATGCAACCATAATGGCAATCTTTTTCGGATCCATATTGGCATCTTTGAGAATCTGCAAAGAAAGCAATTTGTTTAGTTTCGGGAGAGACCTCAGATGAACGCTTCCACACTATCCTTACCCTGATGCGTCTCAAGCACTCGGTTAAAGTTTTGTGGTACATTTCGGTTGTCGCTTCAAACGAGGGATTGGTTGGATCTTCATAGCCGAGAGCAGCTGCACGAGCACGTTCCTGCTCAATGTACGCACCGCGCACCAACTTCGCACCGAAGTAGAAGTTCTGACGCTTGGCTTGCTCTAGATCCGTGCACACCTGTCAGAGGCGTTGGGGGATAGAAGGAAGTTTATTATCATCATCAGAACAAACCATGCAGCACTTGCCTACCTCTTTGTATGTGTCCTTCAGATAACACTGGTAGGTGTTGAACACAATGGCTTTTTCGGTGTTGTACTTTCGCATCATTTCGAGAGTAATTCGGGAGATGGCTGGCTGGAAGTAGGTTTGCTCGGCGTCAATCATAATACGAACGTCAAGGTCTTGGGCAGTCTGTACGGTAAAAACGTGAAAAAAAAAAACATTAGAAGACATGTTCTCTTGCTAGCTGAGCCATAAGACTTACCTTAACAATAGTGTTCAATCGTCTAATCATGTTACGGAACATTTCCTCTTCTTTGGGTGGAATCTTTGAGATCAAGCGACGCATTTGACCGGTAACCGGATCCGGAACACGGAAAGTTTCGCTCAGCTGACAGTCCTCGTTAATGATACCGGTCCACGGGAAAAGATGAAGAATGCTGTAACAACACATAACACAGGCATATTCATCTGGTGAACACATGTACAACAACGAATGCACCTTCTGTACTTACCCATCTTTGTCTGAAGTCACCTTTTTAAGGAACTCCTTTACTTCCGCCTTGTCGGCCACGTTGCCGAGATAACGCTCGAGATCTTGTATGGTTTTGTGATGTGTTAAAATGTTACCTGTACTGCCAGCCAAATCCATCATGTACCGGCGAGCTTGCATAATTACTTCCGACACTTGAAGCTACGAATAGTAAGTTATTGTTTAGCAAATGGAATTTAATGAGCTACATTTACAATTAACAAGCGCATAAAATACGTACTAGCAGCTGTGGGCGACCAAGAGCAGTCAGCTTAATAGCAGTGATACCTGTTCCGAATGTTGCACCTGTAAAGAAGGATAATGAGTTATTTTTATTACTTGGATAATAAAGGTAATTTATAGCTAATTAAATAATAAAACCAGCACACAAAGACACATTCCTTGAGAAAATCGCTCTGCATCCCTTACACATGTTCTAAATACACGGGAGCAGGTTTTAGTACTAGCCAAACCCACAGCTGATGGTTCTCATGGAACTCACGGGAATGAAAGAGCGTTGTTCTCTATCTTGAGCATGCGGTTGGAATATTTTTTTTCCTCACACGTATACACTCATACGGGGAATGACAAATTTCCCGCCGATTTTCCACCAATGCAGGTTCCGGCCTTCTGCACCAGTTTCCATTTCTATTTGAAAATTGTTCTCATGTTTCTGCTCTTTTCACACCCGTACACTCTCTTACCCACACTGTTTTAAATAGGCCAGTGCTAGGGAGAAAAACCATTCTGTATGAATGGATGGCCATGTTTGATCCGCGTGATCAATTTCAAGTAAACACTTACATATTTCCTTTTGATTGAATTTTCCTTAAGTTATTGCTATTTGAATGCCATGTACATTACAGTGTCAAGTTCCAACTTCTGAAGTAGAACTTGCAGTAGAAAGATTGTCGTATTTATTTAGAGTGTTCTAACCTATGGTTATAATGATTTTATGGTTTCCATCCCATGTGGCCATTAGTTTTTGTTAACCACAAGAGCTGCACAATTATTGGTTTTATAAATGAATAAAAATGGGGTCTTCACATGCACCATAAATAATTAACTTTATATAATATCTCGTCAGAAAACATAATTCAGACAAAACGCATAAGGGAATTGCATGACGGACAGTCCATCCACAGAAAACATCCGACCAAAGGTAGTCAGAAGGTCAATGGCAGAAACACACTATCTCACAATCAGGTTTTGTGCTGCCAAACGAACATGACCACACACTACAGCAGACGGACAAAAACTCGTGTTTCTTTTTCGATGAAAGAGTGTAAAAATGGAGCAAGAAAATTGTGGACCACCGTTGTCCTGCTCCAAGGCAATGATACGTTTGCCATCATTGCCCAAGGCTATTGTCTGAATTTTGCGATCAAATGGTTACCGCACGAAACCTAGCAATTTCTTCTCGCCGAATAAAAACTTGGCAAAGCGAAAACTAAAAGGGAGATAGAGAGGAAGAGAACAGTAAGAATGCAAAGAGGAATAAACATGGCGGTGAACTATATAACATTTTTTAATACATCTCGATCACAACACCCTTTTGACGAAGGAAGGCCAATTTCAGACACCACAGTCACCGGAAGGAAGTCAAGCGTACGAGAATGGCGAGAGAAGACTTGAAAGTAAACTATACTCCACACTCCCCCCAACGGTTTGATTCGCACTACCACCGTCAAGGATGAGCAATAAATAAAGTTCCAAACTCGGTTGCTGATTGCAACGTGGTCATCATTTCAGTGTGTACATGTTGCGGCAGACTTTGCTACGTCGGTAGCAGTTGCGGTAGATTCGGATGTCGAGTAGGGTCTTATTTCATTCGCCATATTTTTTTTTTTGAGGCACTTCTCGCTACGTCTGGCCTGGGCACAATAAAACATAAGGAAAAAGCGGTCAGCGGTAAGTGCATCAAGAGCATTCACACTGCAGCTGTGCATTTGTCCGTACGTGCGGTACAAGGCCATCGTTGAAGAAGATACAGCTCATTATGCAACCAATAGCAAATTCAGCGCCGGTCAGCAAATATTTCAACCTGACCTGTACTCATTTTTAGCATAACACATTTTGCCAAACCATCCGTTGTGCGACGGTGATGTACAATTCTCCCTTAACAGGTTAGCGATCCCGCACGTGAAGCGTATTATTTTTAGCAAAAATTGCTTTGTTCGATCATGCAAGCACATTTCTACGAGATCAGTGTTGGGCAGATATGCAACGATTATTTACGATCATCATACGAACCTTTGACTGCGTCGAGACACTCGAGGAAGGTTTCCATGTTGCGTTCGCAGGTTGCCTCATTAAGGTAGAAGTATGTTCTGGCACTCTGAACCTTGTACCGACGATCGGCAAACGTTTTATCTACGCTGTACTGGGGCAGCGAGTCAGCACTGTCTTCCGATAGGTTGGTGCCCGCCGAAGAAACCGAAGCCCTGAAAACAAAATGAACAAATATAAATAAATTTACATGAACGGTGAGGTGTGAAAGATCGATTTTCTGGAGATCCATTTACTTACTCAACTTCACGCTTCTCTGCCTCCTCTTGGGACAGATCCTCCTCTACCGAGTAGTCAAGAATTGGTTTGACACCGAACGATCGCAATCTAAAATGTTTGTCGAATGAAATATTTAATTTTTGCCCAATCTTTCAATGTAATGCAAGTTGCTTCGAATAATATGTTAGTCAAAAAATAGAAATAAAACGTATTGTGTAAAACTATACGTTAAACTATTAGGCTACTTTCAGAAATTCAAAATCAATTTGTACATAAACGCAAGATAATTATTTCTAATAGAACAGAAATCAAAATATTCAACTAATAGTCCAAAATTTCATGTTCCCCACAGTGCGATCAGTAAGAGTGACATAATTTTAATATTTTTTCATAGCTCATGCACATGTACTGATACTCTTCATGATCCTCTAACTGCATGTAATTAGTAGAACTTGGTTTTAATTCTCTAATATACCAATGCGTATTAAACCAATGAAGATCATTCCAATCATATCGACGTGCTATGGCTTCACTGATCATGATTCTTGATTCTCCAATAAAAAAAACACTTGAAAGTGAATATGTATGGTAATATGTACTGTACAGATATTATTGTCAGAGAGCAGGTGCAAAGGCATCGAACGGACACACGGAAAAGAAAGGTGACTGTGCTGGTCAAACACTGACACGCTTCGGTTGGATTAAACACAACACAGATGATGGTAAACAAGATGGTACAGAAAGACGAACGGACAAACCCAGATACAGGATGGATGGATACTTTAGACAAGCGAGTTCACCACAGTAAGGGTGGGTACTATCGGAACCCGGGAGATCAAGGGGCAGTGAAATGGGAGATCACGAACGGGTGTAGTGCGGTAGTTAGCCAAGTGTATATAGAACATCCAGTCCGTTCGGTATTCGCCTGGATGAACTGCGTTTATGTCGTTCGTTCACAACACGGGAAACGTAAAGAGTAGCAAGAAAAGACACCTTTCTAACGTTGGCACGATCCGGATACGATCCTCGCCTGCCACAAAATGCCCATAGAACGTCTGCTTCATCAGATAGATAAACAGCCTGTCGCCGAGTATGGCTCGCATCAGTTTCATGAGCTAGTATCGAGCAGGGAACCGGGACCGGCGTATGCAGAGAGCCCATCGGCGTGTCGCAGTGATCGGACAGATTTCCAAACGCATCCTCCCAGAAGCCCGAGATATTGATCGATTCGGAACGCAACGTCCAGTTTGATGGTCGGTCAGGTTCAGGTGATCCGTAATTGAACAGATGCAGGACATTACCGTACAGTATTATGTGTGTTGAGTGTACCATGTTTTTTTTTGTCGTATGTATGAACATTTGTGTGTGTTTTTGATTTTTGGTTTTTGTTTAAAATTTTTACATTCATGAATGTTTATATTTTTGTGGTTTAACAGTACACCGTAGTCGAATAATTGGTTTTCATGAAAGCGAACCCATCCGGATCCCACCGATGTAGAAAAAATGTCACGATTATGTAATTTATTATTCAAAAAATATATTCGGATGAGGAATGGAGGGAAAAAGAAAGAGAAAAAGAAACGAAACAACGATACAAAAGATACAAAAAAAGAGGAAAAGAAAAGAAAAACAATACCATTAGAAATACTACTAATCGTTAGCGGTTACATGTACCTTTCCAGTGTTGGGACTATTTTGAACTGGTCTTCACCAGCGACAAAGTGGCCATAGAAGGTATACTTCATTGCCAGCGTAAAGAGCTTTTCGCCGAGTATGGTTTGCGCGACTTTCATCAGCTGTAATCACATTGGACGAAATTTTTGGCACAGAAGGACGGATGTGGATGATGCATAGTGTTTGCGGCAGGTACATAGTAATGCGAGTGATGCGCCATTGCGTAATATAGGTGATGATATTTGTTTTTTTTTTTTATTTAACATGCAAACGGAGGCAATACCGATATCCATCACGCAACGGATGATTTTGGTTTGGTGTAATATTAATTTTATACGTCGTATGCCAATTTTGCAGTAATTCCATTTTGCATGAATATATATCCAATTTCCGTTGCGTGCACGAATGGTGTGTGTGTGCGGACGTATTTTCAATTTGGAATGTTTGAAGTTTCCCAAGGCCATTGGTACGTTTGGCGTAATGATTATTGTGACGGCGTAGGTATGGTTCGAGAGCCAATGGATTTGTTTTGTTTTTTTTTTTTGTTCCAGGATCCCAGATAATGGATACAGAGTGACATGCGGGATACAGGTTGGCATCGGATCAGTTTAGATGGTAATGATTAATCACATGTCGATGGTCGGCCATGACATGCGAGGTGGAACCATTACCAGCCATCGAGAGTTTTGTTCCATAGCGTTCCAATTGGGTGCAATTTTGGTTTTCCCGTAAATTCGTGTTCCAAAGATTTCGTGCAGCAAGATGAACGTGTCAGAAAAGGCAAAAAAGCCGGCAAAACGTAAAACGTAACGAGAAAGAGACAGAAAAAGAGAGGAAAATACATTGGTCAGATGTTAGTTACACAATATATTGCTGCAATGTTGGTATGATATAAGGTGTGAAATATATACAACTTTCTGTATCAACAATGACATTATCAGGGAAACGTGTGAAAGTTGGATATGGGTATGCATCACAATCGACCCCGAAAGCTTAACAAACAAACAAACGAAAAATCCATTCGACCAACAAAATGTCGCGACCGAAATTGGAGCAATCTTGTTCATTGGGACATACTATTAATGCTCCAGTGCTTTCCAAACTTGAGCCCCACATACGTGAGTTTCATGTCCAGTTCGCTAGTCTCGTTTCATCTAACCGCAACGCTCTCAATGTCACCTCAAGATCAGGACAATTTGTATTCTATCGTTGTGAATTTGGCCATTTCGCACGCTGACATTCAGATACGGCACTCAGCTCGTAAAAGCAAATTCTGGATACTCGTAAAATAAACTACCCTTGTTGGGAAGTTGTGGTTACGAAAAAAAAAAAAAATGCCAACAACTCTCGGTCACGCGATTGTCTTGAACGATAGATCGTTTACACGGGGCTTGTTGCGTTTAGTAGAAAATATTTCTAAAGAACTACTGTCAAAAAAATCAAACCAACCTACGGTGTTTTAAAAAATTTGCTCAGCTTATTGTATCGATGTTCTAAAATTAGATCCATAACGCATTCGAAAAAGGGGGCCAATATTTTACGTCCACTAGTAGGTGATTCATTGAACCGAGCAAACGGAATTTATGGAGCACTTTGCAATGACTTCACACGTGGCAGTAATGTTTCACCAACCGAGCGATCAATACAAATGAAATGTGTATGTGTGTGTTTAAGTGTCTCTGTACCGTTTACAGCTGAGCCAGCTGATGACAGATAAAGCAACAACAATAAGAAGACGAAAAAAAACTCCCACATCACACACCCGCATATCGCAATGTACAACGTGCAATGATGCATTATGCAACTAAGTTGTACTCGATGGGATTAAAACTACTGCGGGGCATTGAGGGCATCCCGGGTGCGGCCAAATGTGTGGAATACTGGCACAGAAGGTATCTAGAAGGAAGTGAGTGCACAAACACAAACCACAGGCTCAACGAATACTGTCGCTGAGCCGATCGGCGCCGTCGACCCAATCGTACGAGATCGCAAGCGTCTTTGCGAATACCTTCGTTAGCGAGCGTTTCGCATCGTTGACGATAACCGGAACGCTTGCATTGTCAAGGTCAGACCGCTATTTTATTGCGCGATGCATATGGTCTTATCCAGCGAACAGAATCAAGACATCCCTGCGAGAGCTAAACGTTCGTGTCATATGGTAGCCACTTTATCAGCAAGTTCTTGCTGCGCATCACTAGACGTGATCTCCGATTTATCTGCACACTCCCGTTCTTCGTAGATGGTTTTGTGGTAAGATTTGGCAAATAACTACGAATACAAAGTATTCGCTTGCACGATACCATCAGTTGCCAAGATTTTCTTTGCAAAATACTGCTACAGCGTGAAGGTGTGAGTTGTGTGCGGCTAAGCTTTGCCCTTTACCGCCGACACGTTAGAAACGTTAAACACGTTTAATTAGCGCTATTAATGCGATCGTGCCCGGGTATACGGGACGGGAGTAAGAGTACAATGTGTCCCAATCTGCACAAACGTCATGGAATAAATCCATCACAAACTGGCACGAGTGCGACTGTAGCGGTTTTTACCCGATTGTGAAATGATAACGCAGCAGATCACAAGACCGACACAACTATTGAGGCTATCGGTGGAGAAACGTGTTTAGCCGGAATACATCTTAATACGTTCAATTGTTTGCTGAATCCTTTATCAAGTTCTCGTGTCTCTTTTTACGCACGCAAGCAAAAGCTACATTCCGGTCCCTTATCATTGCACCAGACGATCAATATACCAATCATGTGATCGTGTGTTAGATGGATCTAAACGTAAAATTACATGAAATGTGCTAAGTGACACTAATTTGGTGACCAAATTTTAAACCAGTTTGCAGTGGGTATGGTACACTATACTTTCTGCAGTGAAAGATCAAGCTTTTTGGAATGTAAATTGGACCTCCCACTGGTAGCTTATCACATACAGTACATAGAGTAAGTTCGAAATCTTGGAGACCCAACAATATCAAGGATCTGCTATTAAATCCACCACATGCTATCTGATCATCCAGATGATCTGACGATCAGATGAAAGTCTTGGAGAAGGGAAGAGTGGTCCAAAGTTGTAAAATCTTCGCGACTCTAATTGTATAATATCAAGAATTGAGATTGGAGAGCCTTACGCGGCTCTTCGCCATTGGGGACTTCCGTCTACCGTTGGATTCGTCACTAGTTGTCTAATTTCATTTTTGCGCAACAATTGAGGCAATGGCAGAAGACAAAATAGAATCAACTGCTCATTCTCGCTTTCCTTAAGGTCCTAGGGTGGGATCAAACTGTCAAACGTTGAACCTGCTCAGCTGTTGGCACGGTTTCTAATTGATCTTCTGGTAGCGGTATCGGCTTAAATATAGACCACTTGACTAGCTTGCTTTCGAATACATTTCCTTATTGCAGACGGTTTCAAAGAAAAATCGTCTTTTGGCACATGTTATATGGACCATCACTCAATGTGTTACAAGATATTAGCAATGTCGTTAGCGTTAATACACATTAAAACCTGACAATCCTCTCCGTCTTTCTAATCAGTTCCAAACGCTTCCAAAAATCCCAAAAGTAATTATCATTTGTGCGTAAACTATATGGCTTCCGGGACATGTGTGTATCTCGTGATCATGGAACGGAAATATTTCATCCATATGGTTCACTCCTTTGGCCTGTCCAAAAATAACCACTAACTCTTCCATTCCACGTACTCTTGTGGAGGGATGGTTGTTTATCAGTGGGTTGTTATCCTCTACCAAAAATGTACTCCCCGTTCCCCATGAGCCTTGACAACAGGCGTGGGCTGTACGGAAAACATTAGCCAAGCGTGTGTACATCTACCACAATCGAATGATTCCTAGGATAGATACCTACACATGTAAATGAAGTCCGTCCTAGTTTTGTAACAGTGCGCATTGTTAGGAAAGGCGCCAGACATCCTGCGTTTTCGAAAGGCAAAAAAAAGTGGAGGAGGAAAATATGTATGTGAAGCTAGAATTCGATGTGAAGGATAATTTTAACATAATTGTACGTCAGCTTTTATTAAACGCCCCATCGACGCGTTGATAGGTGTGCCCGCTTTCGCAGACAGGTGTGTTAGACCATGCGTCTTGCGTCATGCGTCCACCATATCCGCGACCCCACCAGGCCTCCCGCTTCATCATGTGATACTGCTCATTTAGCAATTTACTATCATTTATCGCGCGTGTCCGTTACAGAGCTGCCCATACACGGATGGAAACGAAAATTGATCAATTTGTGGAATAGTGCATTTTAGCAAGTTGAAAGCAAAAATGTACCAAGTTGCAAAATTGCACATACGTATGAAGGCATATCATTGTCACAGTAATGTAATGATATTTTGTTCATGCTTACATCACTGCGATGACTCTGTGCGAGTAAAGCGAATAACAATTTTACCAAAGCAAAAGCGCACACCGTGCTGAAGATCCTAAATGTCTCACATGATCCTTGTCTTTCGGCAATCGCGTGACGTCTTGGTAGCAATCTTAAGTTGTTTTGTCCGCGTTTCCTATAGCCCCGAGTGGACCGACGATTCTAGCAAGGAAACAACCCACGGTGTGCCAAAAATACACACTAATGTGGGGTGTTTTCTTTCACGAATGTCGGAATGAAGCAAAAAAAAAAAGGTCAACCTGTTCATGCGAATCACCAAACATGAGCACGAGACTTCAAAACGCGAGCACGGTGGTAATCTTGTTGCCAACTTTTCCCAAGATTTCCCAGCTGTGCACGAGGCAATGTTTTGTGAGCGTTTTTCACGTTGATTGCTGTTTTCTCTTTCGTTTGGCTGTGTGTGTGAACATTAGAATTGAGAGATAGATCATCTTTTACAAGAATAATCAAGGGAAACAGAGTGTGTCTACGTGCCCTGTTTTGAATGGTCGCAAAATACCGCAAACTAAAACTTCGACCAGTGTTGGATAAATTTAGCACCCACTTTTGGGTCTTTGGGTACCACACTTAGGTGGGGTTGTTTTCTTCCTACGCATTCTTCTCACCAAGTCTAGAGACAGGTAAAACTTATTGTTGAACGTTAGTACTATGGCGCATATGCAAGTAATGCATTGTTCTTTATTCTATTGGAAAATTGGCAAAGATGAAGTCGTTTGATGATTTGGGTAATACGACCTACTAGCTAATAAGTTGCCATAAATAACTGGCAATGGATCCATATGAATTGTTAAACCAAAGATATTCGTTGCATAGCCTCCAACTCCGCTGGGCTTTACTCATGATCACCTATTTTAATTTTGGTCCGAACCATTCTCTAATATCTAAACATTTCTCCAATATTTCAAACACATTCTAAGGAAGCTACACCGCGTACAATTTAGCTTCTTTGTTGAAGATCGCAATGACGAGAACAATTATGCAATGCAATTTGTACAGCTTCTGTTGCCCTGGCAACACTGGCATGGATCGCATTATAGACAAGCCACATTAAAGCCGTCCAAACAAATGCTACCAAGCGAGGCAGACACAGCATTAGTTTCTTGCTGTTCTAAATGTGTCGTCGAGGGCGGGCTAGTTCATAAATATCCTTCCGATCGATGATCACATGCATAACAACAGTAGGGGGCGCGATCCGGTCTAAAGGATGTTATGACATCCTATCTTCACGGGGGCAGAACTTTGCACATGTAACAGTGTGGGCGGTGTCCGTCACTTTTGTTTTTTCGTGTTGTATATTTTTACGACGAGAGAAGATAGATGCATTAATTACTATCAGTCGTTTGTATACATTGATGGTGACTATCGAAACAATCAATGCAATTTTACCAAAAAAAAAAAAAAAATGAAAAGCAAAATTGCAAAAAAAGAAAACATTTCCTTTTTGTATTCGTTTGACGTAACGGACTTTTTACTTCTGTTTGGTCGATTGTTAGCTTACGGGTTATGGATGGATTTTGTGTGCAACCGTTGGAATGCAATGTGTGGAAGGGTAACAACAAGGAATGGTTTAGTATGGCGCGGGTAAAGGAATCATGAAGGATAATCGAAAGACAGCTGGTCGCCTTTGCAAACACTCTAGTTGGACGGGTTTGCTCGATTCTCGAAGCCTTCCGAGACCGCGAAACACTGGACAATCAAGCCGTCCCAGAGCGTCCTTACCTTCATGTTGTTTTCCACTAGGAACTCTGAGGAACACAGCACATACACAAAGTACGCACGTATCAACTCGAAAGTGGTTTTGCTCTTGAAGGCAGCATGCGGATCGTTGAAGCTGACGTCAAGTGGATCCCGTTGCGGGGTGGAAGGATTGTTGTCCTGCTGCTGCCGTTGGCGAGCGTCGGTGGCCACGGGTGATGCGGCCGCCACCGTAGTCGATCTCCAGCGTCGGGCTCCATCGATTGAGTATCCTTCGACGGCCAGCCGGTGGTTCAGTGCTGCTAGTAGCGCGCTGGGCAGGGGGCCACGGTTCCCGGCAGCGTAGATACCGTACTGTCGCAGGAATTGTTCCGATTTCGAGTACGTCAGACATCCATTGCCAGTCGCAGACGGGGAGGTTACCTTGCGAGGCACCAGGCTGTTGCAGCGCGAAACCGTACGCAGGAAGGCCATGCCGAACAGAGTTGGAGAAGGGTTGAAATTCCCTGCGTGTCTTTTAGAAGCGAAAAAACGCGCTGCCAGAAGGATGGAAGATTGTTTTACAAATTCCTGCCTATCAATCACACTGCACGGATAAACAGTCACACACGTCACGTCGTTTACTTCCTCTTATCCTCTCTTTGGGCGGATGGACCAAATAAAAGAATAAAGCTGCTGTACGAAAATACACTCACAAACGGCAGTTAGCTTACACACACGTGCACATACACAAAATCACAATTCCACACAGGCGCAAGCACCGGTTATCCTGTTTTGGGGACGAACCACGCCACAATTGCCACCACGGCTATAGAAGCACAAATCGAACACACTTTTCCTCCGCGGTATCCGCACAAGCACACACACAGTAAAACACTGCGATTCACCGGCAAAGAAGGCGACGAATCCTTCCCGTCACACGCAATACACTTTTCAACACCACTACACTGACACGGTTCTGTCACTCAGTGGCAAACAGGATACACTGGTGGGGGGACGCGTGGACGATGAAGGGATGAGTTTTCTTCCTTTTGTTTGCCTCCTTTTCGCAAGCCCCGAATCTGCTTCTGATGACGTTAGCGGAATTCTGCACAAGACGGAAAAAAGATACATTCAGAAAATATCCTCTGCTAAACATAAACTTGGAGAAAAAAGCACGTGCCAAACGGTGTCGGGTACGACGCGAGGGAATACATTCTATGATATGCATGTGTTTTTAACATTTTAAGAATAACGCACAGACGGAATGTACGGCTGGTGAGGAGAAGGATCGAGAGAAAATGCTCAATTGGCAATGGAGTGGTCAAGAATATTCTCACTATTACCGGGATTACACAATCGCGTGCAAATTCACTCGCTCGCATGCATGCACACGGGCAGACACACGTGCACACATGCGCAATTATACACAACGCACACTACAGCGTCTGAATTACGTAAATGAAACAAATTTTCCAATATCTTTTGCCGACGATGGAAATCAATCTGCAATTCTTGTGTCGCGCTGTGAAAAGCTGAAATTGCAACGAGTTTTGCCCATAAAATAAACTATTCCAAAATATGGGGGAAAGCATCGCAACATGCGCTCTAGAGATATTCAGAAAAGTTTTCACTTTCACCTTTTTTCTATCCCTTCTAGGCAATGGTGTTCATGAAACGAATTGCAAAAGAAGCAAATCTACAGAAGCTCCACTATCGTTATCGACCAACACATTGCAAGTTAGCAAACCGGTAACTGATTTGCAACGAAGTCAGCAGTTTTTAAGTGTCTAAATATATATTCACTGCCACCTGTTCCAGTTGCTTGGTTCAGTCGAAACTTCGTCGAAACTTCCCGTGTGGGGAAATGGCTTACTGCTGGACAGTTTAATGCTATTTATTGTAACTAAGTAGCTAACAATTTACCACGCACTGAGAAAGTAGAACGAAACCGTCCAGATTGAGCAGACTCGGTGCTAGGCGCCTCTACACACGGCAGACTGATCGTATTCTGTCGTTCTTTCCGCTGCGACTTAACGAAGTACAATACTATCGTCGGCTTCTTATTTGCTGCTACGACCTACTTGGTCAGGCACCCCTTAAGCGGACTGTACACAAACACCAAGCAAGCGACAGCAGCGAGAGAAAATCTGCAATATGAACCGCGCCAGCTATTTTATCACGGGTGCGTGTTGCCAATCGCAAATAGGATAAATTAAACCACAACAGTAATGTTGTCACAAAAATTATTTTCGGTTTTTATTTATAAAACCTAATCGAAATTTGCTTGAATTTGTAATCTTGTTAATAAATTTTTTTCCAGTTCGTAATATAAAATAACATCCGCAAATTAAATCATCCGTGAATGCTAATAGGAAATAATCGTTACAATTAATTGTAAAAAGTTATCTGAATAATTCCTGAAATAAAAATGACAAATTTAACGAACAAAATCAACTCGCACGGGTAGTTTTGCAGCAGCTGATTTGCTCCGAACTACCGGTAATTTAGTTTGACAAATGGTCAAACGATGGAGATTCACCACTGTGCAACGATTTGGTCTTGAGTTGTGGAAAATTATTAGCGTTTTAAAGATTCTTGTGAAGATTCATGATTAAAGCTTTGTTTTATTGAATGCCAATATAACAAATTGTTATACAATACATAACAGATGTATTCTGTTTCATTTATGCACACTAGTTTTGCTTATGAACGCAATAATATCACGACAGCTTTGCAATTTTCTCAGCAGCAAATCTAATTCAGTTTTGTTCCAACAATTCTACCGCTTGTCCTCGGTGAACTGGGACGATACCCACGTGAGTACCCATTTCAAATTCGTTAACAAATATTTCAACGCTTTCGTCCATTGCTCTTCGGAGTTGAATTGAATCCTGCAAGAAAAAAATAAGCAAAATTTAATTTGAAATTGTTTTTCTTTTGTCACACGTCCTTACTTGATCGAGAAGCTGCTCCCCGTCGATGCATCTTCAATTTTGCCTTTCTCCATCAGGTATGGTAAACAAAAATCAGGATCTCTTCGGACGATTTCTTCCTTGAATTGTTGCAAGCAATCCAGAAATGCGACCATTGCCGCATCATACTTGGAGTCCCACAGAAAACGGAAACCTCCACTACCGTACAGTGGCAACTCTTTGCCTTCGCCAAGAACCTCTACGTAGGAATGATTACCGTACGGCACCAGACGGTACTGCTTGAAGTTGAAGTTCAGCTTGCGCGCCAACGCCGACAATAGCAGACAGGTTTGACCCCAGGCAGCATTTATTTCGGACCAATCGACCGGTGCCGAAGGAAGCCGTCCGAGGCGAAAGTTGTTTATCGTACCAAAGTGTCCCGAGTGCCATATGTGGAAGGTAGCGTTGAATACGTTCGTTTTCTTTAATTTTTCCAGCTGGCTCTGAGCGTACGCCATCTGACATTCAAGAGAACGGAACTCATCCTCGGTGGTTATTACGTCACGGCGATGTTTCGTATATTCACGCCAGTATTTGTTCTCTTCGCGTTCGAGTCGTTGTTTTTCCTTTTCCTGCTCCTCAACCGCTTGTCGAATAGATTGCTCTTCGCGTGACAGATTGCTAAGCTCCTCGAGTAGACGAGTTTCGTCCAGCTTTAGTCCCGCCAGTTCCTGCTCTAATTCCGCTATGTTTGGCACATCGTCCGTCATTTCTAACTTTTTCAAATAGTTGTTATAATCGTTCCATTCATCTTCTGCAATTTTGAGCTGTTTATCCATCAGCTCCAAAAGTGTATCGGTGCACTCGTCGCAGAGTGGATGATCTATTTCCGAATTGTTGGACAGGGCATCGAACAGTTCCGCCTTAACGCGCAAGCTGTGACCTAGCGACTCTTTGTCTGGCCCATCGGAGAGTAGCATGAATCCATTCGTGTCGTTCGTCGATTCGGTTACGCGAAATGGTGGCACAAAGTGATCGAAACTGGCCGATTGTGATTCCAGGTCGATCTCCAGGTGGGAGTTTATAGGTAGTGCTAGTTCCGCCAGCGTATGCTCACCGAGGCTAGCAAATGTATCATCGACATGGATCGGCTGTAGACAGCGTTGGCAGGAAAAGCTGACGCTTACTTTTGCGTCATTCATCTTGTACGATAGTTGACTTTTTGGTAAACGATGAAATATGGTTTAAACTGTACACACTTTTGCTGTTTGCACTGGGGCTCTTTTGTTACGAGTTTCTCTTGCAATTTCTTTTGGAAATGATAATGTTTTGGATATGTCGTTTCGTTTTGACATTTTCTATCAGATTCAAAACAAAGACACACTGTGTTTACAGCTAATGATTGAAAACTGTCCAGTAGCAAAATTTCCACGAAAATGCTGTTTCACCAAATGCAAGAAGCAATATTGGTCTGAAGAAGGCCTGATTGTGCATTTTAAATATTTTACGAGAAAACATGTCGAAGCACGACGTGATTCAACAAAACAGTATTCAAAATTAATTTCTACAAATTAGTGTATAGTTTAAATAGCAACAATAGCGCATGCGACCGATCGCATGCTATTATGCTATGCACCGATATTGTCTCGTATATTAGCGCTCAATCTGATACACCGAATGTTATGAATCGAAGCTTATCTGAACTGGGTTTGATGGGTAAAAATACGTGTATTGTGTCATTGTTGGGCCAACATAGCGCTGGACAGAATGCTTAACTTAAAATCAAGTCCGTTAGATAATAATATAACAAAAACAAAAGTCCTCGTAAGGTTTTATACGCTTTATTCTTCTTTGTTTAGTTTCGTTATAATTTCCTGGCTTCTGGTATCCAGCGGCTGCGTTCACATACAATTGCTATTAAGATTTATGTTGCTTCACAATTCATTACGGTGCACTTGTACGCATTTCATCACCAGCTACAATTACCTTCATGCTTTACGGTGCTTCATTTCCCCATTTCCCTAGCTCAGTATTTTTGTTTTGCTTAAATTTCGTTTGATTAATTATTATTATTATTACACATTATCAGGTCGAGTTCATGTATGAGTTCCAATAGTTGTGGAGTTGCGTTCTTGCATGCAGCTTTGTTTAATGTAATCATTAGATTTTAATATGAACCCGCTCGGAGCTTTCATTGCTATCTTTCCCTGGTTTGTTCGTCGAGTGTTTTCGCAACAGTATATAATATGCTTACATATTACCATAATATTTCACCATAACATATCCTTCTCAGCAACACATTTTGCGCGAACCCCTTACTGCTCTCCGCTGCTAACGTCGTATCTACTATCATCGAAGCGGTAGCTACTTCCCAGTAAGAGCGTAGTATCTGTGCACTAATGTTTTGCAGAACTCTTTGTCGGTCTATGATTCATTGTCGTGTATTAGAGAAGAAATTTACCAAGCAAACAAATGTAGATCAAATATTTCCATGAACTCTTTAGACTTATCACACATGTTTGGGGAAATTTTTCGACTGCATCGTACCTACTACGCGTACTGCTGACTATTCCAAGTGATAGTAATTAGGCACCTAGATAGCCAACCACAAATGATAGACAAAGCATACCGGCACAATGATCCAATTAGAAAGAATGTGATGGGATTAGGATTAATGCTAACGTTGATGACAATTGTCGTCATCGCCGTTATCAACAGTTTTGTGGATGTTACGAACTTGTTCAGTATATTATTTGGTCGAAGACTATCATACCAATCATTAAGGACAAACAGAAGTGTCTCAAGTAAACCTTGTCAAGCCACATGGAAATCAAATCGTTATTGCGAAGATTTGTTTATGGGTAGCGGTACCGGGTCGTAAACGCCATTTATTCCATTGTAAGATTTTGTTGTAGAGCAACTTGATTTCACATAAACTTTGTTTCAGTGAGTCATATCTGTTCGAATACAGTGAATGATTTATTTTAGCGGTTTTGTTCTTCTTCTAGCACTTTCTTGGTTGTACGGTTTGGCGGTTTAAGAAATGTGCTAACATGTTCGCAAACAGAATTAAGCCGCACGATTTGTTCTTACCGGGAGCAGAACAAATAGATGCACAATTTCATGGTTAATATTTCATGGGGACATAGCTTAATTACAGCCGGAGTGTAAGAAGAAATAAAACAAAGAGGAAAGAAAGGAGAAAACTCACTAGCTGCAAAAACACCAACTCAGATTGTTTCAACGGATAGTATTATGTATTATGTTCCCCTTTCAACAATGTTCTGTGCCGAATTTAGTAAGTTTGCTGATTTGATAAACTTTGTGGATTTAATTTTTACTTCACGTCAAATGTGAAAAACTGTTGCTTAATGAATCAATCCCAACAGGACCTAAAGATAAAGTACGTAAGTATGTGCGGAACCATTATTACTTACACATTTTGCCCGCATGAACTGTACAGGTTTTGGAATCCCGCAAGTGCCATTCGATCGATCTTACACACATCCGATCCCTCTCTCGGTCGTTTGTAACTGTGCTTGACAATCACTTAAAAACATCGATCAATAGGAACGCGTTGCGGAGGGCGGCATGCGATAGCAGCATGGGAAACTGCCGGAAAGGAAAGTTACCGTAGTATCATCTGCCCGCAAGGCGGGAAAATGGGTAGCGTAAGGAAATCCTGTGCTATGGCCACTGTACCATGCACGGTGACATCGAACAAAGCACAGTATTGATGATCTCGGTACACCGGTTCAAAGCGGCAGGCGACACGATGAGGGCGGCGTTGATGGTTACGACAACGAGAGCGAAGACGGCAATAAGGACAAAGACAGCAACGGGAACGGGGCTAGTCGATAAAACTCTGCTCGACGCAGGCTTTCACTCGTTTCTCGTACTCCCGGCGGTTTTCTTTGTAGAGCTGCGCGGCCATCGAGTTGGCTGGCGAGTTTGGATTTGGATCGCTCAGTAAGGACTGTAGAAACGGTAGAAAAGGAAAGAAAAAAACATTGCCATGTGTGCCACCAGCCGTCATGCGCGTGTGTACTTTACACGAAAGACGAAAAACTTACCTGAATTGATGTTAAAATAGCCGACACATCGTATGTGGGGCTCCATCTGTTCTGCAATATGTCCAGACAAATTCCACCGTCGGCGTATACATTCGGATGAAACATCTTCGACACGAACCTCACCGTGGGCGGTTTGTTGGGGTACTCCTCGGTGAATTCTATCGTTAGCTTAAACGTACCATCCTCGAAAGGTGTGTCGTGTGGTCCGAAAATCACAGCATTCCAGATCATAATATTGTTATCGGTCGGTGCACCGGAGACACCGGTTGGTGGATCTTCCTGAAGCCTACAAAAGAGATCGAGATCATTTTGTTATATATTTTGTTTCAGTTTTCTGTTTGCTCTTTTGTTCCGGTTGCACAACAGTGATGCAATTGCTTCCCTAACGCAGTAAGAGAGAGTATGATGCACGGCAAGTCCAATGACTAGGGCATCAGTCAGTGAAGCAGTTCCTTGACACACTATCAATGAAGGGACTTTTGCCACCAATTCCAGCCAGTACAACCAACCGTCAAGGCAAAGCACATCGTCTATTGATAGAGATTGAACTTGAAATCCATAGAGTTGCTTGCCGGGCTAGACTAACCACATCCCGGTTACGACTTTCGAGCGATAAGCAACATCACATTAATTGTATCAATAGCACGTAAGAATGTAAACAAAACCTCTTGCGCCTTCGCAATCAGGGTCATAGTAGGTACCGATCAAAATAATGAATGGAGCGAAAGTTTTAAGATACATTGCATAATAATATATCACATTTCGCAAATAATGCAATTTGGACAGAAATAAAATAATTTACCCGTAACAACGGTGCAACGTTTTGAACAGAAAATATTTCTACGAGACATATTTTCTGAGCGAACAATTTAGCAATATTCAGTTTAACTACTACCTTATTCTATTACATATTTTACAAGATGCAGCATTTTTCAACCAGTGCTCAGAAAAATCAGCCTCAAACTGTACAGAGTATTTTCCTCCAACGTCATTCAAATTTCCCTAGTATAATTTGCCCTTCTCTGTTGGTGCTACAACGCCCGCGCTACAGGTCTGTGTGTTGAAACTACAAAAATAAACTTTTTCGAAGCGTCCATGTGAGCAGTTCAGCTCACTGTTCCGACGGTGAGAGTGAATCTGCAAAGATGTGTTCGGTCGTCGGTTTTGGTCATTCTTTACACGGACGGCGGCGACTCGTCGGTAAGTGGAAAGGCTAGTGTATACCGCGTCATCGTATTTCCTTGACTCATTCGTGCACCTTCCTGCCTGGGGCCATCAAAATCGCACCCAAAGCGTGCCGAAATAAGTTCGTTTTTTGGTGTCAGTGTGTCTTTGCCAAAATGGATTGATCTCAGACCATCTCGGAATCGATTCACGTGTATGGTACAAAAACCAATTCACAAAGACTTGTCATCTCTCAAAGTCGCTATGTATCTAGAAAGAAAGGAATTTTAATACAGCATTTCTTTCAATTATCAAAGAGAAGGTATCTCTGCTGCCACCGGCGAAGAATGGTGTTCATATTTCAAACAACACATTTAACAATGCTTTTCTTCGATAATGAATAATGAGCATAAAAAAATCCGTAAGTTGTGACGATCGAACAGCTGGTACCGTGAGTCGTACGACGCACACCAGTGCATTGTTTCATCCGTTTTCTACGATGTATTACCGCCGGTCGTTCATTTGCCCAACCCAAGGGCATCCTTTTGGTATTGGATACGAATGTAATCAAACAGAAAAAAAACTGTTACTACAAGGTCGTACCGTTCTTTGGCAGTTTGTGTTTGCTTCACTGTGTGGTGTGTGGATATTTTTATCACGCCTTAAGTACACGGGTACGCCGTGTTGGATCGAATCCTTTCTAGGAAGGAGGTGGATATCTCTCTACTCAAACAATAAGGATATCCCCCTCAACAATGAGACTGCTTGCAACACATTTTTTGGGAGCGATGATTAAGTTTTAGGGGCTAGCACCAGGACTAGATAATAAGCGTTGACACTGCTATGACAACGGTGAACGCAGTTTGTATCGACACGATTTCACTAAGGGTGCCAGACAAATTTGAACAGCGAAAAAAATGCTTTTGGAGCACGCACCAAACCTTCTGACACTATTGAAACGTTCGTCCTAATTTCTGTTATTTCTACTACATTTGATGAGCTGGTTCATTGTGTCAACCAGCAGCACAAGTGGGGAAAATAACAATCACATACACATCGAGACACATTTTGCAAATTACCTTTTGAAATCTCTCATCAAACGTCGGCGAGCTGGAGTGGACATTTTCTGGACGGGGTTGGCCTACGCAATTGGCCACCAAGTGATTTTCCAGCAGGATCTTTGTTTTGTCGGGTAAAAACCTCTTCTATTCGAACTGTTGCTTAGATGTGTGGTGTTTCTTTTCCGGTTCGGCGCTACTCTGCTGCTGCTTCTCGAACAGTCTCTTTCCGTCTCTTTCGCTCACGTGGCTGAGCAAACGCGTATTGCTCTGCCCGTTCGGAAGTTTTCTTCCTATTTAGGTGAGGCCTCCGTCGAAATCCTCCTTCGGGCAGGTCGGACGGGGAGAAAGTTCGGTAACGGGTGGCTGCAGGTTCCTTTTTTCCGTCCGCTGATGTACGCCACGGAACCAGCAAATCTTATTTTCGTGCACTTGCTGACGAGATATAAGAGTTTCTTGTTTTATGTAAGCACTGGCTTTTGTGTTCGAACAAACCAGCACAAAAAACACTGACACTCGCGGAGAGCTTTCGCGCACGACACAAAGCACCCAAAAAAAGAAAGCAAATTTTCTACTGATTTAATGAAATTATTCACAAGAAAACGATCACACGCACGAGACGGAAACACGAAGCAGAAATCAATGTTCAACCGATGCAGAAGTCTCGAATTGCCGTCGCAGCGCTTACCAGCTTGTATATCTTTGACCCGTCCTCATATATGCCACACTTGCATGTACACCTTGTTCAGCTAGGGCTGTGCTACTTCGAATTTAACTATACGCTTGATGCTTTTCTAAACGCTAAATATCACAATGTGTACACGCATTCGCCACAAGGCAGATGCGAGCTGATAATCAATCAATCCACCCAATTCTCGCGTAAAACCCAAACGCGTAAATTGTTTGCCAAGTGAGATGTGTTTTTTTGCAGCCTCAATGTGCAGGGAAGCAAGGTGATGCAATCAGCCCTTTTCGTTGGAAGCGCCATATTGAAATCCATTTTGACAAGCTGGAATAGGATGAAATGACAGCTCGGTACCCCACGCGAACATAGCAGCTTGACAGCGCTACATGTGATGAACGAGATCAAACAATTGTTTCACAAAAAGGCGTTTTATTGATTTGTAGAACCGATTTATTTTCCCGATTTTTTATGCAAATTGTTTAAATGGCCCTAGCAAGTACTATAGCAACCATTTGAGTAGATAGTATTGTCTTTATTGAGTGCAATGATTGGTTCTCTGTTGTGGGGTGCAATTGTTTTCTAAAATGAAGAATCAAGGATTACAACGGATTCTGAGTATAGAAGCTTCTTCTGTTCATCGGTGCGAAAATTTCTCCGATATCAACTAAACCAAATTATAATCAAACATTACAATAATCAATTCAACCACAAAGCACATAGCATAAAACTATAACATAAAACATAAAGCGAAAGATTCTCTTTATAAAATATCTTTATTTCGAAAGATTGTGTATGTTTTGCTACTCGGACGGTTACTTTGTTGCTCTCAGTCTGCCTTCTACCTCTAAACTACATTGTATATCTTAATATGTCAAGTGCTTAAAGATGCATTATTTATTCCTAATACGTGTGTACCTTCGTAAATGGAATAATAAAAATCGTCATATAAAAATATAGAAAGATTCGTGAAAAGGAATCAACTAATGATGTAACTAGAGCGTTCATACTGGAATGGCGATATTCAAAGTTAGAAAAGTGAGGTCATTTTGTAAACTCTATCAAATGGTTAAATGCTTGATTTGCATAGCTTAAGGCATCAGAAGCTCGATATTTGGTGATTGGAGATTCTCAAATATTTGATACTGCGAGTAAACGCACATCCAGCAGTATATCTGGGTGAAAAACAGAACTATTAGTTATATCAACCAACGAAATGGCCATAGCATTTCGATCTACTTACATTGTAGGCCATCCACACCCACAGGATCAGGCTCGATAGCGTTTGCTGCAACTGTTAATGAGGAACAAATTTTAGATGAATAAAACGGAAACACATTTTCAGAGATAAAAAAAAAAACACTCACATAAATGTAATAACCACCAATTAGCCACAAGCCGAACACAAATTGGAACAGAATAGCTATTCCAAATAGTGACAGCCAAGGCAACATCCATCCACGGGTGGTGGTTTTTAACGAATAGCAAACTCCACCAGCAGACAGTATGAGCAGAATGAAGTATAAGATGAAAAATCCTCCGACAACCTGCATGGAATCGCGAATGTCGGTCTCAAACAGAGGCGAATATAGCTGGGATGAATCCCCTCCTAGCAGGTTGTAAGTTGTCTAGAACATATACATTCAATTGATATTATTCTGAATTGAAAGGACGCTCTAGCTCACATTTTGTGTCATGCTTACCATGGTTATCAACACGATAGAAATGGCAACGGTGTATGCGGCTACTGCATAGCTTCCAGATTTAACGGAATTGGTCCATATACATGGAGACCAACAGGATTCAAGCCAAACCATGATGTTATTGTTCCTGGTAATATCTGTAAGTAACGGTAAACATCGTTTGATGCGTTTTGTTTGAAAATAATCAGCCCCCTCAAGCGCCAGACGTCATTACGTTTAATGGCTATCCAAAGGCACGCCCATGGCTCGTATAGTCATCCACAAGACTTACCAAAAAAAAGATGAGGAATGTTTAACAAAGCTGATAGTATGCCGTTGCCGTTAAGCAGGAAGGTTCAGTTTCTGAACAGCGCTGAAGCTTTTGTGCAGTAAATTTGTATTAAACAACAAAACAAACGTAATTACAGAACTAGAAAGCACAACGCAAACAAACAATCAAACATTATCGAATCTGTCAGAATGTTGACAGATCGACGAATCGACGCCCAAGGGGTAGGACAGCATAAATAAATGTCTTGAATCGGATTCTCCGTGCACAATGGGAGCAGCGTTTTTATGATATTCAAAATCGCGGATATTGCATGTATTTAATTACATCCATATTTGTATTGTGTTGTATCCTATGGGTAATTCATAGAAGAAGTAAATCCATGGCAAGTTTAAACCTTTTTTTCAAAACCATTGCATGCAATTAGTTATTCTAAAACATTTTAATATTTTGAAATGTTTTTAATTTATTATTTTTTTATCATTGGAATTCTGATTAGCTCGTATGATTATTGATAAGAGTAATTTAGAGTAATTTTGTTAACATGATTGGGTTAATAGATCAGTAAGATATCCATGAAATTTAAAATTAATTTCTACCAAGTAAATTACGGCAGTAATACGTACCCATTGTCGATGGTATACTCGGTGGTATTCCAAATTCCTTCACCTTCCACCCTTCATAAAGCGGCGCTAGTCACATTTATTTCTAAACCTGTACTGGTACAGTGCGGCGATTGGTGAGCTATATTTAATTTGAACGCACTTTGGAGATCCCAGCGTTGTATGTAGGTGGATGCAACATTCCAAACGAACCCCTCTCAGAATATGTAGAGCTGCAGTCTGGATCCAATTCCAGCTCCTGCATACTGGACTGCTGTTGAAGGTGTGATGATACACTTTTATCACTCGGGTTTTGGATTTTATTAACATATCTTGAGCAGCTACGAAGTCACCAGCCATTCAGTCCTGAAAGCCAAACGGCAAATATCACGTATCAGCGCCAGTGGTATGCTAGAGGTTTTGAGCAATCAATTGGTATAGATTTTAGAAGCGATTGGAAGTGTTTGAGGTGAAACCTCGACCCATCCCATCGGACTAATCGGTGTGCATGTCCCATGTCGCCTCTGTACGACACCACGTGACGGTCACAGAGTGGGAAGTAATTTAAATATTGGAAGTCTACGTGAACACATCTTAAACACTGGTTAGCGCATGGTCATTATCGTAAACGAAATTCCGTCCTCCATTTAGAGAGCCACACGGTTTGTACGGCAGCGTTTGGCCAGCGGGCTCTATCTTCACCGTTCACGGACCCCAAAAATGGAACTCATAATGATACGGTTTGCAGGAGTAGATTTTTTTTGCACATTTCTTTTTCTACTCGCCATTCATGCGGGTTCTTTTGGCTAGGTTGGGGCATAAAAGTAGCAAAACCTTTTGGTGAGATTTGCTGAACCTGGAGATTGACATAATTTTTAATCTCACACCCTTTCAGGGGACAAGCAAAAAGAACAATACTCTTGTGGTGAACGAAGAGTGTATGAAAATAGATATTTTTTAGCTTCTTTTCATGTTGTATCTTTTAGTACAGTTTTCCCCAGAAGTGAAACAAAGATGTAAAATACAACTAAACACATTACTTTATGCTGTTTTACAACATCTATCGTGTATAATTCATTTCTTTATTGTTAATCTATTTAAGCTGTCGTCGGTTCTTGTTTGTACCATCTTATTTGCATATTAATGAACGTGATCACTAGCAGAAGATCGCATTAATCTATCATCCATTTGTTTAATTTAAACCTTTTAAGCAGATGAGTTAGTGCTACCCACGCCCCTACTATAGACATTTGATAATGCTGTAGATGAATCCATTGAATATTTGGATCGTGGAACGCGTGAGCGTGAGAGCAGCTTTACAGTGTTAGAAAATGAATCTTTCTGGTGAGAATCAGCTTTAGTTTTTTTTACTTTAATTAACAAATTGTACGGAATATGTGTATTTTAATGCTGCTAAACATAGACAGATGTTTGAAGATCTTTTAAGATCAACATAAACCTTGCCAAAAGAGCCTGTGATAGAGAATGAGAATATTGAGAGGAGCACTGCAGAATGGCGTTGCACTTTGAGATGCACTTTTTTTAACCTTTTTTCGATTTATTCTCGTTGGAAGTTAAAAATTGAAAAGAGTGTGAACTGAAACGCGCTGGTTGAGCAGGTTAGACGGAAAAACTGAACGCGATAGTTGATTTCCCAGCTCTCGTCCTCTCTCTGCTCTCATTTGTGTCAAAGCAGGGGTTTTAGCTAAAGCTAAGAAGCAATAGAAAATATAGCGAATGAGAGAAAATATCTCGATCGCAAATGATCGATCCTACAAGATTGATAAGTGGCAAAGATATTCAAACATCTTATGCTTACAAAGTAAGTATCATTAAGTTTTTACAGTAGATTGTTATTAAAACTTCTCACAACGAACCCTGCAGTTCGTAACTTCGCGAGCGTGAAGAGACGACGAACCCTTCGCGGGTATCCAAGCGATCTCGCGAGTAAACTGACGCTGCGCAGCGCATGTTCCGATCGAAGTGGCTCAGTTTTATCGAACGTTTCCTCGCGGTTGGTTAGCAACGCGCTACGGGTCCGATCATTTGCCGGTTTTGTCTTCTTGTCGTTTGCCTCCCTCTCCGCTTTCGATCAGTGCCGGAACAGTGAAGTTCTGTTGGTGGTTTCCCGGTTGACCGGTCGCACCGGGACGCAACAAAAATTGAAAACATAATACAAAAAAATATCGTTTGGCCAAGGTACGTAAAATCGCTTCGATCAGTAGCGATTCCGGCAGGCGAGAGACGGGTTGATTCTGCCCGAAAAGAAAATTCAACCCGCGGTCGTCGGTCGCTCAAACTGTGCGGTATTGCACGGCAAGAATGTGCACATTGGTCGTTAATTGTAAATTATGGTGTGTACGGTGCGCTTATCCACGTGTATGTTTGTGTGATCGTACTTATTTTCGATCTGGTATCGTGGTGCGGTGATTTGCAAAAGTGTCTAAGCGGGTGGATATAAAATGTTGTTACGGTTCGGGAGATGTTAATGCAATAAAACGTATCCCGTTTTGACAAAGGGATCTTATCGTCGGATTAGTGATAGTGTAGTGAACGATGGGGGTTTGCTTGCTTAACGTTACGGATGATCTTATACCACCCGGTGCTCCTCGCAGCATAAATGTAACATTTTTGAGTTCTGGGAAAAAAATCCGTTCTGATTTTTTTTTCGATATTTATAGCAAGGTAGATGCTTACAATCTACTATCGCAAACTTATGCTAGTGTTGGAAAAAAGCAACATGCCGGAAAAGAGAAACCACCAAGCTTTTCCACCTCAAGAGCGGCAAAACCAAAACAGAAAAGAAAAAAAAAACGCAAAAGAAACGAGGACAAGAATTGGATAGATCTGATGAAACAACCAAACAACCGAAGCACACACAAAAAATAAGTCGAAACCAGGGTGGAAGCAAAAAAAAAAACAGTTTAAAACGAGCTCAACGATTCCCCGTGTCGTAGAAATAAAAGTGAAACAATCGACCGCGGTCCTGTCCTGCCCTCCGACCGCCTCCACACACCGGCAGATACCATCCAAATCCCTCGGCTCCCTTCTGGTTCTTGATATCTTGCACCGAGGACAGTGCGAGTGCCCGCAAAGTCGCGAAGCATCGGTGAACAAAACGGCAGGGCAGCATCTTTCGCCGTCGGTTAAGATTTATGTAGTGCACCGCGAGGCCCGGTACGCGCTGGCTCAGGTTCCTCGGGTTTCTCTCGCCCTCTCTCTCTCTTTCTCTCTCTATCGGACTGTTTTACATCGTGCAATGGGCGGTGAAGCTAACTGCATCAGTTGCGGCCCGCTGTTGATGTAGTTTTCGTCCCGAGGGCCCAATTCGCCGGCTGCTGCTGCCGTGGGGTTGAAGTTCTTGTTGTTTTCGTGTTGTACCGAATTTATTCCCGCCATGCAGTAAGACGTTGGAGGGGAACAACCGAATTGTGCATTGCGAAGCAAAACGACGGTGAAAACCTGGTGACTTTGATGATGATGATGCCTCGCTGCCCTGTTGAAACGTTTGGATGGAGCATTCTTATCCATTCTGTCCGCCCGCCAATTGCCAATGTGGTTGCGTGTGAAGCTAAATGAATCAGTTTTCGTATAAGTTCGCACGCGTGCTATAAGTGGTGTGTTGAGGTGATATGGAGTTTCCCGCACTAGCGAGAGGAAGGTGTCATGCGAGTTGTAGCCAAGACTTTATTAGAAGGGCGGCATAAAGGGAAAATGATCCTAATGAGTACTAAAAACATGTTGGGAGTTTTATTTTCGATTCGTTGGTACATAATAAACAACTGGATCATTTAAATGGAAGGAAGTGTCTCGTAGGAGTAAGAAATTTGGTATAAACTATTGCAGTTATTTTGTTGTTCATTATGATTCAAAGAAATACAAGTTTGAATTTTGATTTACAAAATCAATATTCGCTTGAAGATTCCTTGAACCAATCAGTGCACATACGTACCTATTGAACTTAAACTACTTTAAACGCAATATCAGCGTGAAACATAAGCTGTACAGGGCCACCACTGCTGCTAGAAGCCATAAAAGCAAATACATCCAAGGGAAACGAACCAATACAAACAAATGAAAAAAAAAAAATGAAAATTTCCACGTAGACGAAACCGAATCTGGGTTGATCTCATTCGTCAGCACATTGTGACCGTCAGTGCTGTTGCGGTTTGGAATTGATGGGCAACTACGTGAAATGAACGAAAAAAAAAAAATGAAACGAAACACAGAAGCAAATCACCATCACTTCCATTCACCGGTTCTTGTCGTATCGCAGCCAAACAGCCAGACCTACACCTCAAAAACACGTACCAAACGGCCCACCATCCAGCATCTTCGGTCGGATATCTTTGGTGGTACGGCGCGTTGTTTTTCTTTTCGTTTTTCTTTTCGGAAACGTTTGCAATTGTGGTTAATTTTTTCGGTAGCTCTGGTTGCACCGTCCGGCAGCAGACCCTATCTGCTCCAAAACCCTTCCCAAAGTGTTCCGATCGCATCCGAACATCCAGCTTCCAGCCAAAGGAAGTGGAATTAATATTTCCGAACTTCAAACTTTTCTCACCCTCGCCCTGTTAGAAGGGCCTTCGGTGTTGTGCGCCGGTACGTTCGTTTTTGGGGGATGGCCGGGAGTCTCGAGCACAAAACAGGGTTGATTATTCTACGTAATTACTGACCACCTGGTTGGAACGCAGGGCGGTAATTATGCGGTACCCGGGATCGACACCGGAGTGGCTATCGGGAGGATGGCTGTAGTTAGCGGAAAATTGGGTGGAGTTGTGAAAATTCGTACGAAGCAAGTGGTCCGTCGGAAATTAGAGTAGAGGCGAAACATCACGCGCTTATGCAATTGCGATGCGTTGGCAGTTGTAGTGAAGATTTTGGGTGTTGTTTTTTTTTACTCTTTTCGATGGCGTCTGGTTAAGATGTATTTATTGACGCTCGGGAAACATCGGCTTTATGCGGCTCGAAACACGTACAGGTATAGTAAGCTACGTACTTTCATTCCTTTTGGCGCAACAAACTAAATCTCGTAGGAAGAGTCGTGTTTGTTGTGAAATGGTTCACTAGACTTATACTAGACTATGTAGCCGGTTAGCTAATCTAGCATGCTCCGTTCTGACCGTGTTCGACTCCACTGCTGTGAAGTGCTCAGTGAAACACTCAACTCCTTACTAGGATTGACCAGCTCATATAAAATCCAAGAAGCATTTCTTCTAACAAAGCATTCAGAGGGTATATCTAAGTTGTAACGATAGTCGGACAACCAAACCTAAAGATTAGTTACTATACTCTCAAACTAAATAGTACAACACTTACGAGAACAATATAAAATGATAATTGTTACTACACCAATCAAAGAAAGTTTCTAGGCTAGTATGGAGGTCCAGAAATTACACTTGGAAGTCGTCATCATAAAAAAAAACATGATAGTGAAACTAAGGACACTTGGGAAACTCCGAAGGATCCTGAAAAGGAGTCGGAAATACAGGATAACACTAAGACAATACGCGATTTGATAAAGAATAATGATTTATAACTAGTATCTGATTTCCGAAATCATCTTTCTTTAATTAATACTTTATCAAATCAGGCGAGTATTTTTTTAAATCTTCATGAACTTTAAGATCAGCCTTAAGATCAGCTGATCTCTTTTTAGTCGATATTTAGACCACAAGAACACAGTATAGTAGTCCAGTTCTTGGTGTCGCCAAAATGAATATCTTTGTAAAGTAAATGAGTCTGGATCAGTACAACCATACCGAGAAGTAAAATAATTCACCAAACTGTGTGGTGTTTGGGTTCGTTTTCACTCACCCATCATGGCCGGTGATTTATGAATTCGAGATGAAAGTAAGGGTTGAGCTCTCTGTTCAAAACTCAATCGTTCAAAACCGTTTAATGTAAGTACCTTTCGCTCGGTGCATAAATTCTAATCATTACCATCATCATCTGGAGCAATTGCAAACAAAATTTAGCCACCAAAAACGGCTCAACGAACGGTTTCACCCTTGCGAACCGGAAGCAATTGACGCGCTGGCGCTCGGGTGCAATTTCTCAGCCTCTGTCATCTGCCCTTCCACCCGCTGGAATTAGTTGGCTAATCTTGCCCATTGGGTGCAAATAATCACCCGCACTCATTAGCAAGTATGCCGGTGTTGCCCATGCTTTGATGGGGAAGGCAAAACGGACGAAGTAACGGAGAAAATAAATGAAGGCGAAACACGAGTTGTAGGTAGCGAAGATATAACAGAGACGAAAAACGAAACAGCACAGTGAAAACTAACGGCTGCCAATCAATCGAGCATCAATGGGCTGGTTTCGGCTGGATGAGGTACGCGTTAAAGCGATTAAGTACATTCATGACATTCTGCTGATCAGCAAAACGGCAAACCAAAACACCTTTCCACCAGTGCGGTTCCATCCCCGGGAGTGGGTTGATGAAGACTGACGGGAGCCGGTAGTGTGATATCTTGATCGCGATATAAATTTCAATCGCCGATCGCAAAAGTTCCAAACGTTGAAGTCGTTTGCTTCGCACGAAGCGGAAGCTGCAGCCCGAATTTGTCTTTCAGGCTATCGGGAGATCGGGGAGTATGTCCAAGGGTAAGATGATAAAGGACGTGCGAGAAGAGTTTATCAAAAAACGCAAAAGAAATACTCGTCGTATGGCGAAACCCGATCAACAGATGCTGCTCAAGATCAAAGATGGATCGCGAAGCTCATTGGCTCGATTGATGGCAAACAGTGTCATAGGAGTGATCCTGACAGCGCTAGCCCGACAGTCCGGCTTGAATCCGGATTTATTTCGCCACTGAAGTGTGCCACTCTCATGCTTTTGGTACTCTGTGGCAAAGGAACCGACCTGACCGTTAGCTCGAATGGGATTCTGGAAGTTTAGACAGCTCCTTCGAAAGTCACTTGTATTTCAATTCGACTTAATCCCAATTTCTCAGCGTCTCCACAATTTGGCCACGTCAGAAGCAAAGAAGGATACAGAATACACCTCACCGGAGCCCATCGAACTCACGAACCAATGGCGCTGTTTTTTTTTACTGACGATTGCATGCATTATTAATATGCTTCTTATATTTGTATAACCCACAACCGCCGTTTCGTTGGCCCATGTTAGTGGGATTACTTTAAACTCCTCTTGTGTGTCTCCCCGTCGATATCATCGTTGTACGGTGTGAGCGAAAGTCTCCGTTGGTGCGTCGTCCTTCAACATGTTTTGGTCGATGGTTTTTCGCACCGATTGTTTGATTCACACAGCTTAACTGTAAGCATTTTATGCACGCAAAAAAGGTTTGCCTTCCGTGTATCACTTCCAGCCAACACTGTGGCACTGAAAGGTAAAGAATGAGTTAATCCGGGTTAAGTAAGAAAGGGTGCGATCCGACAATATTCGACAACGCGTTTGAAGCTTCTGTGGGAAGCAGAATGGAAATGGGATTCAGAGATTGAATAGAGCTTTTTTTTTCGGAATGTATAATGAGACATGAGATGATGATTTTATTATAACAGTAACAACGAATCAAACAGTCGCCACATCAGTTCGACGACAAGTGGGTATGAATAACGGGAAGAATTGTATATTTGAGACATTTTGATTTTAAAATTGTATGCATGTTATTCGTGCTTTTGTTCGTGCTAGGGGCGGCCCGGTGGGAGAGTGGTTCGGCGCTGGGCCTTCACACCACAGACCGGGGTTCAAATCCCATTCGGACCGTCCCCCCGTAGCATGGACTGACTGACTTGCTATGTGGTAATTAAGTCTAATACGGCCAGGCCGTCATACAAGAACAAAAAAAAAAAAATCGTGCTTTTGTTAGTAATAAATGCTAATACATTCAAAACTATCATAAATAGCTACAATAACAGTGGAAACGAGTAGAAAAGGTGTTATAATTATGAATTAATCTTGAAAAGTTTGGAGCAGCTCGATGGTCGAGGAGGTAGCGGCACTTGTCGTCAAACGGCACAGGAGTCAGGTTCAAGTCCCATTCGCACCGTTTCCTCATGAAGTAATATACGTAATATATGGCTATATATTTGTGTAGTGAACTTCATTCCAGCTGAGCCTTCCTATCATCATTCGCGAAGAGTGTATCGAAAGTATTTAGTGACCCTTGGTATGCAGCAGATCGTCCTGTGCAGGCATGCCCAAGAATTCCGAGTACCCTGTAATAAGTTAGAGCAACGACGTGGGTCGATGTGATGATGATTTTATGATTGAGTATCATGCAAAGTGAGCATAAGTACCGTTCAAACATGCTGTGTGAAACATGGTGAGGGTTTTAAGTCTGATGAGCCACGAGTGAGTGAGCGATCAAAGCAGTGAGCAGTGAGCGTGTACAGTGCAAAGGTGAAACAAAGTAGGCGTAAAAACCGCACTCAAAAAGTCACCTCGTGAAGAAGCGGAAGTGCGTCAAGGTGTTGTACGCCGCTGTATACGGATTTGTTGTTGGTGGCATTCGGAATCATTGCGGCGATCTTTAACGTAACGGCGCACTGGCACGCGTGCATGCCAATTTCTCCGACCGTTCCGGTACATGCTGAGGTGCTTTTTTTTCCTTCATTTGGCTGAACGTTCCAGTACCCGTTTGGAGATTGGAGTGCGCAACGTGCACAACTCCACAGCAACGCGACCCGGGTGAGAGTGTCCGGTAAGTGGATAATTAATTTTAATATTCAATTATGGGCGGAACGATTGAAAATTCATATTAATTGATACGTTACTATCGGCCCGTCCGGATCTGTCCAACGCGGTTCGGATGCTGGGTAAAGTCTGGCGTGCCAGCATAAGCCCTCAGACCGGCCCTTCAAGACCGGTGGGAAGGTGGGTGAAAACTTTATGCGGCCATCGAAATGGCTTAATCGTGAGACAGCACAAAAATCCTGACCTTAGACGTAGCGTGGAGCGTCGTGCGCTTATGTGATCCATTTCTTCGGCGGGTACATACCACTTTAGCGTCTGCGTCGGAGGTTCGTCTGGACGAGACAGAGCACAAACGCGATTGCCACATACGATGCTATTCATCCCGGTTCCAGATGACTTTCCTGAGCATCGTCACGGGTCGTGGATGATGATGACGATGATCATGATGATGTGTTGCATCACACAAGAAGGGAGTGGGATAGTGGGGGTGGGGGAGCGCACTTTTGTCTGGAATGGAGTGTATGGAACCATCCTCAAATGGACCGGTGCGGTGATTGAGTTCGAATTGACTCGGCACACCGGACGAACGACCTCGCCACGGTGATCTTGTTCCCGGTTTGATCGAAGCCGTAGACGTCGTGCTGGATGAGTTTCAGCGAGACACATGCCCTGTCGATGTCTAGTGGTCCCACTGTATTGCTTTCTTTTCGGTCGTTTTTTTCTTCCTTCAATGAAATATTTATCCAACTTTGCCTTTTGCTTTGCCACACGTTAAGAAAAAAATAAAATGCGTCCCTTAATCCCGCTCTTTCGGCGCAAGCAAACAACTTTAGACCTTGCCGAGTTTCGTCCACCATTCACGCTTGAACCATCAATCGGAGCCGTCTCACGTTCAGTGTTAGACCGGGGCGAAGGATGCTGTACTAAATCGCATCTTGGGAAGTTCATTATGCACTCAAATGGAAGGGAGATTACGGATTGACGATTAGCCCCACGGGACGTGGCCCCAGTATTGATCTGCTCTGATTGAGTAGCTTTCGATGTTTTTATGAATGCCCCTTGGTTGTTATGTAGCTGAAAAGTGGCTTTTAATGGGGTTTTAAACATAAGATTATAAAACCTTTACTCAGTGTTCCTCAGTTGCTGATAAATGCATGAATGGCCAACAAAGTATTGTAACTTCAACGGGCAACAGTAACATAGTAGTTAAGAAAAGCTTATCAATTTTGAAAGCTTTTGTATGCATTCAATCAATAGTTATACACAATCAAGATTTGTTTAAATATTGGGGAAAAATAGACTAAAATAGAATAAAACTTAATATCAACATCATTAATGAAACGTATTTTTTCAGTTTATTTCTAAAATATTGAGTTGCTAAAATAAAATTTTAAACTAGTTTTAATTTACTCTTTTTATTATTATACAATTTAATGTACTTTTACAAATTTGTCTCCTTGCATTTGTTTTTCCTGAAAACCAATCGAGACACGCTCGTTAGCTTCAGTGTTGTACGGAACGAAATGCTTTAAGGGATTATGCTTCTAATTCCCTTTTTTGTATTTGCTCTACCTACTTGCCACAATCCCGAGCAGGATGTTTGTTTACGCGCCCGTAAGCCGCGTGACATTTGGTACGGGGCAGCGCTCCAGAAACTGACAGAAATTTCCATTTGAATGACATTCGAAAGCATGGCTGGGGCAGAAGCATCGATGCGCACGGAGTGCGCACACTCAGCCGAAGCATAAAAGAAATTAATAACCGGTTGATCAAACAACGTCACACCCGACGCAGATCAAAGGAAAGCTTCCCCGTGCGCATGGGGGTAGATCTTGTAAGCAAATAAAACCGATGGATATCGATCAAAACAAGATGTTCGCGCTCGTGGCGGGAGGTTCATTTTCTCCCCACTTTATTCTTCAGTTTATTTCGTTGGCAAATCTTTGCCGCAGGATCCGGCGCTCTTGCTGTCGGTCCGTTTATTATACGGTGAATTTTCTAGCTTAAATGAATGTGTGTGAACCGATCTACCGCAAAGGGAGTAGGAAGACGTGTATTCAATAGTTCCCTTGCATCCCCAAAATCAGCGGGGATGTTAAGGGTTCCGTGGGTAGAATATTTAACATACCTTTAGCAGTTGATTATTGCACCTTTTGGGTGTAGCCCCAGCCACCATTCGTCAACATTTCGTCCAACCAGAAGCTGGAAAAGGACCGCACTGATTGTGCCGTCCATTGCTCGAATGCACTGTTTACCGGCGCGGCATGTTCGACCGTGGTAATGCTGACAAATCTTTAACTAAGAACGTTATTTACAGACCTCCCCTGTTGTGTGGCTCCGTGAAGGAAGCAGAAAGGAACTGTCGGCTACCGCGCGTTGCCGGTTCGGGAACGGAGTGTTCCAAGGCGCTAAGTGTGAGACGGTGGCCAATGTGGGTGGGCGACCAAGATGCGGATACTGGCGGGTGGCATTGAGACATGTGGTAAATATCCTTATTTATTGCGGTCAGTGTCATCTGGACGATTTGTGTGCTGTTGGCCTCATGTGAAACCAACGGCAACCATGTGGCGATCCCGAAGCGTCGACCGTGTGACTGTAAAGTTGCTGTAGGAAATTTCCAAACTACGTTCCTGCTAGGGAACCGAGAAATGAAATAAAAATATAATATCGATAAGAGTTAGCTGGAATATGAGGTTTGTTTATTGGGAGATGTCCCAGATATTGAGTCAACACAATTCCAACATTTGTGAACTTAGGAACTGGAATAGATCGTTACACCAAGCAAGAAGAGACGATATAAGGGAATTCCAACGTATATTCCAATATTTCGATATTATCAATGTATTTTGATCTATTTATCAATTATTAGTTAAGAAAATTCAGTTCAAATGCATTCAGCTCCATTAGTGCAACATATTCCACATCGTCGATTACATTGTAGTGTAAGAGGTGCCATTCATCTCTTTAGAAAAAAACTTTTGCATTACGCAAAGCAGGAACTACTGGACAGGTCTGTTATTTTCTTCACAAACACACAGATGCACTAACAGTAGGCGCCAGTTGAAAGAAAATAAATAAAATTATTGAGCCATAGTACGCAACAAATAAACAAAAAAATCCACACCGTGCTTCGCGAAGATGCATGCTATCCTATCCGTGTGTGATTGTATATTTTAATCGCGGCTTTTGTTGATCCACACCGAATGCAATCTTGCTGCTCGCGGCGACTATCAATTGCGCAGACGGGCCACTGCTGGAACGCGAGATCCCTGAGAATGGTCGACGGAGTTGAGCTGTTGAGGTTCTTGCCGACTGGACCACACTTGCCACATTAGTGTGTGTATGTACCACGCCTACGCGACGCCCTTTATGGGCCCGAAAGGCTTCCAGGAGCAACAGTCAGCGACATTCAGGTGTCCGCTGCAGGTATGTGTTTTTGTTTCCCTCCGTTTGTCCGAGGGCCCACGCAGATGCTGTTGCACGGTGCCCATTGCGCATTCTGCAATGCTTGTCAGCATCAGGTCAGCACAGGTTGGTCTTCCAAACGAGGGTTTATGGGGCGAGCGAAGAAGGGTAAATATGCCTGTTGCATAAAATTGCATATTGCGCCAAGTCCGGTCGTTCCCACTCCCCACCACCGATTTTGCATTTGGCAGTTGAGGTGGTTTGGGAAGATGAGGCCAAAGCGTTCGGGTATACACGGTGCAACAATGGGCACTTACAGTGAATGGTGCAGAAGCTGTTAGTTGTCGGTGTAACAGCGGCAACGGCAAGTGGGAGGCGACAGAGCGGAAAAGGATGTAAACCAAACATGTACTCCCAAGACAAAATGCAAGAGAGTGCCTCGGGGAAAATCCCTTCGCCAGTTCCGGCGATGTGTAGGTTCGATCACCAGCGCGATGAGCTCGATGAGACAAAGTGCACTCTTTGGCTGGTTGAACGATGCACCGGCAGCACTAGATCGGATGCAATCATTACGAAGTCATAAATAGTATATTTGAATAAATAAATAAATAAATTATTCTCCTCCCTCGTTCCACCATGAGGCTTCAACATGCGCCTTGCTGCTACTTGCTGTCCTAGCAGAGCGGTGGAAAAGAGAGTTAGCTATGCAGAAGGTGGAAATGGCTGTGTAGCTTCCATGACTATGGAAAGAGATTCCATATCTGCTTGAGTGGAACAGTGCAGTTCATGTTTTATACTTCCCAACTGTCTATAGGCACACGGCACTCCATCCAGTTGTCAGTAATGCGCTACAGATTTTATGCAGAGTTAGATGAGAATAGTTAGTATTACTATAAAAATTCGTTCCAATATTTTTGGGATTATGGTTATGGCTGAATTATGGCTAGCAAATTTTAGGATCTTGTTCAGTGTGTGCGTTAGTTTAATTAATTTTAAACTACATAAAAAAACTAACATGTACTGTTCGCATTCATCTGCATACAGTCGACACGGTGTAAGGGAAATACACATCGGATTCCTGCTTTTCGCTTCAAGGCCCAGCGGTTACCGATATCGGTGATGCCGCGGTAACGGCTTGCAGGCGGTGAAGCCAGCAGGAAGAAGCAGCATAACTGCAAGTAAGTAATAGGCCATCTAAAACCCATTGAAAACAGAAGGAACAGCAGGAATGGTCGCAGTAAATAAAGTGCAAGTCAAAAGGCGCGAGAAGCCAGCGAATGGGTAAAACAAAGCGCAACCTTCGGGCGACTTTGGGGATGGCCAGGATGATGCCCGACGGAGTATGCCGAAGCCGATTGCGCAGACGCCAAGGTGGTGGCGGTGTGTGTAAATGTTTGTCGTTACGATCTTTTAGGCCAGCCAGCTAAGAAAGGGCAAACGCAAAGTGAAGCTTAGCAAAAACTAAAAAAAAAACGAAGGGAAGAAAACAGCAATAATAATAAAACTCCACCGAATGAAATATGATCACGATGCAGCGCAGGGACGTGGCCGTGTATGCTATCATTATTATTTTTATCTGGCTGGCTGTGCTGATTCTTCCCGGCTGCATCTTGCGCGAACCAGATTGTGCATTAAATCTGTTGGAACCGAAGCCGTCTATTTAGTATTGATATTTGTTTATTAAACAATCTAACAATGATCATCTCCCGGGGTTTTGGTGGAAATGTTTGTAGTGGCGGCGAATGTGTTACCTGTCTCTCTGTGGGCAGGGAGTTGTGGGTGGTGGAAGATGGTTAAGATTTATTTTTACATGCAAGGTTCTTCAAAGCCCAAGAAACTGGCAGTGCAGTTTGCGAACGTTTCGCGAGGTAAGCAACAGTCGTTGGGAGCCCATGACTGGCAAGGAGTCTTGGGAAATGTCGAGAGCCTGCTTCAATATCTCTGCAGACGAACTCATATACTTATGGACAAAGTTGACGGCAAACACATCGGCAGAATAATCACGATAGAGGTGTAAAAGTGCAGCGCAGTGAAAACGAAAGTGTACGCTCCCCTGGAACGCAACAGGACCACCGTTGTCTTTCTCGCCGAATCTCTCGTGTGCCGGAAGCGGCCAAAGCAAAAACCGCTCGATGCGTCTTTGCTGCAGACGAACCACTTGAACTGGCGGTGCGTTTTGTTGCACCTAAATAACATGGATCGTTTAATTCCGTTTACATGTCTCCTTGATGTCCAGTTGTCTTGCGATCTTAGCATGTTTGCAGCGTTCGTTTGCCCGTACGAGAGTGTTGTCCCTGACGGAGTGGGGACCGTTCCGGCATGGTAGACGGGTTTCGCACCTTCGCCGGATGTCATCGCAGTTTGGCAATAATTGCTTTTAAATGAACAGTAATTGACACCGAGCTTGGTTTGCCATTGAACGAGTGGAATATGCGCCTTTCACGACGTCCAATGCAAAGTGTGCCATATCGGGGGTGGAGTATCGATGCGACCTCGCCGTATGGGAACGAATCGTGGTGAGGGTTTTATGTATTAATCAGCAGTGCCCGTTGGAGGCTAGGGTTTCTTGAGCGAATGTGGTTCTTCAAGGGGTCCTCAGTGATCTTGTAAGGAAAACATTAAAAAAACATACACCTCACTTTTCCTCGCTATCGCCTTGACAGAGCTTTGATGTTGCGCACTACGTGAGGGTTGACTTCGTTAGTACTTTGGGACGGTAACGTTTTCAACGCCGAATTGCCTGGCACCGGGAGAAACACCGTCGGATACAGCTCGAGTGTCGCCTCAGATCCTTGCCGGGGTAGTTAGGGCAGTGCCTCACCGAGGGCTTCAGTTTTTCGTTTCTGCTGCGCAAGATGGCAACGTCTGTGAAGGCCACTGAAGAAAGGAACGCAGCTGAAAGGCACTTGTCCTCAGGTTGCCGCTTACCTCGATCGTTTAGCAGCGACACCGCGTTAAGATGCACAACACGTTCCGCTGCACGTTCTGGCGTGGGTTGCCAGGTCCTGCCTGGTACCGAAAGTCAACTCGCACCGTGCCGCAACAAATCTGTGTGCAATTGCACGTCAACACGTGACGGCGGCCGCTTGTGCGATGAACTGAGCATGAGTGCGCGGTTTCAGACCTCTGGACTCCCTCGGGGACGATCATTTTAATGCAAATAGCTCCACAGCTCCGTCCTGGCGTTGTCCAGGGGATTTTGGTTTTAATGGGCATTAGGAGATGACGACGACGGCACCCGGAAAAATGTACCACTAACGAGTGTGAAGTGTGGCCGTTTGATAGCAAAACTGCATCACATAGTCGTAGCCGTTGTCATCGTTTTTTTTTAAACCACGATCGTCGGTTACGGTTGATCTTTGGGCAATACGCCTCAAATGATATGGACAACCATTGAGGCACTCACCCGGGGTACATTTGTATCCTAGCGTGATTCGGAAGATTCGCGTGCACACTTTGGTGTTGGTGTTGAAAGCGCATAGATCTAGCCCAGCGGGTATGGCCTGGTACGGGCAACGCTTCAGAGGCCCTGCACAACTCGTTTACAATACACTATCAGATGGTCAGTGGAAGTTCTTTACTGTAGCATTGGAAGTTGTACTTGCGCCGACCGTTTTGTTTCGCACGGTAAACATATTTATTTCTGCCCGCGCAACCTTCAAAGCGTTGACGTGGGTCGCGCATGTTTTTGGAATGCGCAAATGTTTGCATGAGCGCAGGAAGGGAACACATTCCAGAGGAACCCATGTAAGACGCATTGTCAGCGCGAGAGTGTTTGGTGTACCGTGTTGTCCGATTGTTGATTCGTACTTTAACGTCTTAATGCACTTCTTTATCAGCGTTGTTCTGCCAGCCACAAAACTTAGCTGGCTAGATATTCTAGAAGTTCATCGAAGGGCACGGAATCATATCCGGACGGACTTCGGTCGTCTCATTAGAATGTGCTGTGAGAGTTCCACACTTCTGGGCGATCGTAATGAGGTTGGGGATATCTGCACCTCAAGTTCGTTGTGGACGGACGATTAGTGTTGTTTCAGTGTCAGTTTGTATCTCGGGCAGAGTGATAACTGATAAGCTAGTTTACTTGAAGCAACACACTACTTTAAGGGCAGTACGATGTGCATTGCATTGTCCTGTCTGTTTTATCACTGTTTGCTCGATGGCTTTCTTTGTTAAGCTAATCATACCTGCAAACTATTCCCGAGACGTTGACGTTATACCCTTAGCCTTGGAATACTTCGATCATGTGTTGCTGTTGGTGGATTGTGAAATGCAGTCAGATAAGCTGCGACGAAATGTGTAATTACAGGCGATGATTTGAAGTGTCTTGCACTCTAGTCACTAATTTTCGATCTAGAAACATGGCCTTTATACGTCCTTCTTGCTAGTTGAGGGATGAACGAAAGATAGAGATACTTTTAGTCGACTCATGCTTGATCTTGCAACGCTATCATAGACATAGACACAGATTCCTGCTGTTTCGTTTCGTGTTCATCACGATCAGGTGAATGATATGCAATGATAGTTGCGCATTAATGACCATTTAACGGAACAGAAGAAATCGATCGAGCCCAATGATGCCTAGATCTAGTTCTATTCAGCCTTAGTGCAGTAATCGATCAACAATACTCCACTCCATTCGGGTAGGTTGGTTAATCGAATCGATGTGTATGATTTATTGCACTCGATCGATATCAACGTATCATTTTCGTGCCGGTGACCAGGCGTACCTTTCAAATCCAATCGCACCCTATCACACCGCTAACGACAACACCCAGCGTGTCCAAAAATGCTTCGGCTGGTAAAAATATTTTAATGACACGGCAAATCACAACATATCGGCAATTCCCAGTGCCTGACCGTTGGACTGTGTGTGTATGTATGTGTGTGAGGCAGCCCGGAGCATCATGTTCCAGATGACTTCAATACCCTCGTATTTGGTTATTAATCATTCGAAAGAGAAATGTTTAAAGCATGCGTTCAATCAATTCTCTCGTTGTGTTGGTTTTTGTTTTCTTTGTTGTTTTTCTTGTCCCGGCAGGTTCGGGCAGTGTGTTTGTTATGTTTCACGATGATGATGATGATGTTGTTATTGAGGGGGAAGATCATAACTCGAGCAAACGTAAATTTTCTCCCATAAGCACGTGCCTTTGGCATGCTGAGAAAGGTACGGGTTGTAAGATCTATAAAATATTTGTGCAATTTGTCCCAACTGGAAAGTCCGTAGGGTGGTGACTCAGTTGCAGTGCAAAAGCGGTTGCAGTTAAGCAGACTCGAGGGTAGGGTATAACATACCATAAATTGTAGAACCTGACGTGGGGCGTGATATTTGGGACAAGAATTTTGTTGCAGTCCTCAAATTCCGATCGGCGAGTCTGCGCAAAACAGTGGAAGTAGGTTGGAGTTGCGCCTTGATGCTCTGGAACGCTCTGGAGTCGGGACTGCATGGCAGAATCCATTGAGCGATGTTTTTTTCCTTCTTCTTATCCATCCGCTTGCTCTGGGGCTCTATACTTTGTCCAACCGACCGTTTGATTGATGAATGAGCGTCGCAATTGAATTAACGGCCGACTGGATGAACGACCGGCCTGGAAGTCGACCCGGCAGGGAGCTAATAAGCTGCTGGGTGCCGTAGCCATGGCAAGGTGGTGACTTTATGGCTACATTCCACCAGCCACCGAACACGGTCAGCAGCGGATGGCATGATTCGCTGTTCCAGCCGTGTGCGACCTAAAACGGGGTGTAAGTTATGTTCAAATCTGACAGCACCGATGAACACGCGAATGATTTATGAGGACAACCTGCTAGTAAGAAGAGCTCTCGAAACACAGCCGCGCATGCAGCCACAGCGGATTCTGGCGCCCTGCTTCAGATGCTTTACGCGGCCGCTGTTGTTTTTTACTTCACCCGTCTCTTCCTTATTTGCATGCTCACACAACCAGATCACTAGCTCGTGACGTACACGGGTACGTTCCGTTTGCACCCGTGCCCGATGAATAGCGGCTGCAAGTAAGATGCCACAGTTGTCCATCTGTCCCACCGGTTGATCAAGTGTTTCCCCGTTGTATGAGGTGCTGGCCTTTTGGAGAGCAAAGTGTAAAGGGAGAGCTAGACAGCGGGGAAAACCATTTCGGTCATTAAGACATCGTTTCGTCCCATTTGACGATCAGCTCTTTTTTATGACACCCGTTCAAATGGAACGGCAGCAAATGGGTTGATGGCGATGAAAATGATAATTGCTCACGCAAGCGTACCCAAAACGCGTCACTCACGTTGGGACCATCGTGGTCTCCGGATCTCCGGATGTGAGCTGTCCGTTGGCTAGTTGGCAAATGAGCGCGAGCGCGACTCCATTGTCAGGCGTGGTAAAAACAAGGTTGCTAAACAGATCGCTCCCATATTGCGAGCGGTCTTACGGTTGCTTTCTTCAGACTCATGTCAGAATTTCTGCCCAGGGGGGGAGAAGGGTCGTCGCTTTTAAGGATGCAATATGTACGACTGCGAGAAAGATGCTGTGTCAGGAATGTAATCGATGACACGCATTCTTTAAGAGGTTAATTTAGTCCACATTTACTGCACTTTGCGTGTGCCACCGGGGAGATGACTACGGTGCGAGACGGCGATGGTGTGGTGTGTTGGAATAATTTTGAGTGCTAAATAAAGCACGCAGTTTGGATATTTTTAGCAGCGATTGCGTTCCTAAACCACACATCAGAGATACCATTTAATAAGCGTAGCCGAATTGCCCAGGTTGTGCTATTGTAGACGTTGACAAATTGTGCCCACAAGATTCGAGCTCGTCTAACTAGTGCGAATTTCATCTTGAGTTTAGGAGTGATTTGTTTTTGTTTTGCTTCTCCTGCAAAGTGCTACGTAGGAAGTAGGGAATCGATCGCGTATTTTAGTTACTGAAGCATTCTGCCAAGACCTTGACTGAATGCTTGAATGCTTTACGAGCCAGAAGTGACCTCGAGTTTTGGTGGCTGGCGCCACCTCTGCAAAGTGCTGTTTATCATTTCGCTGCAACACCATCGCTACACAACCCGATCGTGCGATCGGTTCCAAATTGGGAGCCTGTAATGTTGGCGAGTTGACATATTTCTATGCTAATTTGGAGCACAGCAAATCTTGATCTACTACTACTACGCTATCGTGGTCTAGCGTCTCGGGTGACTACGCCGTCGACTTGACAGGTAGATAATCGGTAGTCGAGAGTGTGGTACCCGCGACGACGTAACGGCTGATGACTATTTTGGGGTCTGGCATCCGGTTTGCTGTATTCGTCGTTGGATACCGAAAACTTACCTCGTGCTAGCACCGTACACCAATACGCACCAAACAGAGCAGAAAGCGGGACGCCTCCCGTTGTGTACGCGCCGGAATGTCTCCTTCGGTGCAATTGTAGGACATCCATCTTCAAGGCCCGTGTCTGCCACGCTGGTTTACTCTTGTTTTTGCTGATGATGTCAGTGCTGTGGGAGATGGTTTGTTGTTTTCTGTAGGATTTCACAAGGAAGTCAATGCAAAGCATAGATCATGATCGTACTGCTGCAGAGTGGACTCTTGGCGGACTCTTACTTTGTGTTTTTTGTGTACAAATTGCATTTAAACAATTCGCAATGGAGGGAGCAGCTAAGATAATGTACTGCAAAGGAGGGTTTTGTTGGACACCGAAAATGGCCACTACAAGACTCATAATTAACTGCCCAAGCGCAGCAGTTGCGCGTCCGTTCTGTGGAATGCATTGATCGTGACATTTGCACTTTACGCGAATGCATTTTTGTTGCAATTAACAAAAGGAACAAATGCAAGCATGGCAGTACAAGGTTTTTTTCGTGTTTCGGTAGGTAGTGCTTTTATTGGTTAAGTTAATTTAATATGAGGTGAAAAAAGCATCTCCCTTCCATTAAACGAATAAATTGAGGCATATATATATAGATGAAAGTAACGCTGCGGTTTGTGGTAAATGACTAACTCATGCTACCAGGTGATGAAAGATCAAAGCTGTTTTACGTTAGCTCTTCTAACACCAGTAGCATGTTCGTTAGCAAAAAATAAAAAAAAACTCGTTCCAATAAACCACTCAACAAAGCATATCCGGATGTTGGTATGAGTATAACAAACAAACAAACAGAAAAAAAAATCATACAAAAAACCCTCAACCGAAGCATGTCGTGTGCGATCGGTCTGAAGTATGCTAAAAATACGCGAATAATTTCGTGCGCGTCGCAAAACATAGCAAAACTACGCAAACCGCGTACACGTGTGCGTGTGGAAGGCGTTTTATAACCTTTTCCAAAGATGAAGAACAACCGAAAAACAAGCACCAAACATTTTTGCAACATCGGCCAGTCACATTCCACGATGTCCGGCCGGTATGATTTGGTTCGTGCGTTGCTGTTCGTTTTCGATGGCGTGTCAAAAGCAATTTTCTCTAATCTTCTTTCCTTGCCAATTAGAGTGAAAAAGGAAAGAAGAGAAGGATCCTTCCCCGAGACGTGGATGAGAAGCCTGAGGATACTTTGCGACATTAAGGAGAAGATGCTGCTTCTCTCTCTCTATCTGCTAGCACAGGTCTCTTGCCCCCTTGTTCCGTGGCATGTTGTACGAGGACACTAGCGATCCAGAGAAACCCGAAGGTACACGCTCGTAAACCGCAAAAACCCGGGAACCCGTGCCCCGTAGGCTAAATGAAGACCAATCCGATTAAACAGTCTGCGCCCTTCGACCGCTGGTGCGCTTGACTATATCTTGCGGGAGTTATTGTGGTTGTTGCTGTTGTGGCCGTGTGCCTAATCCTCGGTGATCTCCGGTGCATCCAACATGCTCGTGAAGTGCATTGCGAAATGTTGTGCTGCTAGCGTGTTTCGGTGTTGCTTTCTTGATTGACCGCGTGTTTTGTTTGGCCTGGGCCGCCCAAGGTGCCGAGGATGCTCGTAATGAACCGGCTCGGGATTTGGGATCGGTTCGGGAAGTTGTACCTGCACCAGTCAGCGCACGTGTGTGTGTGTGTTGGCAGAGATTCGCGAGACCAATTCAATTCGACATGGCGATTTGGTAGTTGGGTGTTGGATGATGCTGGGGCGCTTCCTATCCTCCGGAAACGTTTCGCATAACGGATGACGTTTGGTGCTGCAGGTTTGGTGGCAGAATTTGTGATCATCGCATTGCTAACAGGTTCGGTGAACTGTACCGGAGAAATGGTACGCCATTAATGTGGTACCACTGAATGCCATCTGTCTGGTTGTGTGATCGTTCTAATCACTCATGCGAAAGAAAGCGTTCCGTTAAGTAAGTGCGGTCCCGTCAAAAAGGGTAATGGGAGTTTAATGGGAAGTTTTGTAAGATGGCAGGAAGATGTCATTGGGAGGCGAGTATTTTTGCAGATAATAAAGCAAAAGGGACAAGTTTATCAATTCAAGTTGGTTAAGATTATATGTCCATAATATAAAACTACTATGACAATTTTTGATCTACGAGATTATATGTTTAAAATTGATTGTTATTTATATAACTCATTGTTTTATTTTTTAATAACTAAACTAGTTTGTTGATTATGATTTGGTAGCATGAAGCTACCAATGCACATGCTAATGAACCAGAAGGTGCATTGACCCAGCTCAGCTGGTGATTGTGTAGCAATAAAACAGTACAACAGCTTTGCAGCAGCTGCCACCTGAGCTTTCTGCCTCACACAAGGGTGTAGTAGCATCGTAATCGCTAGGAGCTGGTAGGGATTGATTTATGCTGACCGTTTGCAGTCAGTCGAGAGTTTGCTTTTTTTTTTTTGTTTTTAGCACGGGAACATGATATTGGTACTATTAATTGCATTCATTACTGGTGTCTTAGTTTGGACGCTCGTGCGCGGTATTCGACGTATCTGAAAGAGCTTGGAGCAGTTTTGAGCTCCTTTGCATGACAAAACCATTTAAGCATTAAGGTTGATTTTGTTATAGATCTTTTAGCCGCTGAGAGATTGTTCCAAAACCACAAAATGTTATCTAATTGCTAAATACTAGTTACCATACTAGTGTTAGGTTGCGTTAAATGACTACACCCACCCAGCCTAATACCGATGGCAAGAAATAACGAGATGCAAGAATTGGTGCTCCATTTAAAAGCGAACGTAGAAAAAAAAACTCGCAGGACTTGAAGTAATGGTGTGGTGCCGTGCTTGACGAACCTCCTCCAAAATGGTAAAACGCAAAAAGGCGGCCAGTGTAGTAATATTCGTTTCGTTATGAATTTACGATCATGGCCGGTGCAGTCATGTCGAGTCCATTTACTAACGGTAACATCGATAGTGTTTAATCATCGAACGACCTCGCTCGCTAGCGGACGCATTTAATGCGAACCTCCGGCTTCTCTGCCAACTTCATTTCCGAGGTTTCGTTTTAACTGGGGAAGTTGAAATAAATCAGCAAAAGTACTAAAATGTTTTAATTAGTGCAAAATGGCTTTCAGGCACAAACCGCTCAATCTGCATCGCAAACGGACAAACGGAACGGGATGAGGTGAAAAGAAAAGGAGACAAGAAACAACGACATGATGACGGTCTGTTTTGCTTGGTTCGTTGGGCTTTGGCAGCTTCATACCATTCGTACGCGCTTGTGCGGGACATTGGTTCTTGTGGTGCGCTAGTGGTGTAGGGAAATAAGTGACAGCGGCCAAATGACACTTGTACAAGGGTATGGAGCCACGTACTGGTTGAATTTCAGTGCATCCTCCATTCTGCCACTTGTACACACTGCCTGCGTGTGATCTGTACTCGTGCGGTGAGCGTCGGTTCGAAGGTACTGACAGCTTGCTTCAAAGCCCATCGATGCCTAAAGTTACAGTTACGAACTTCCCTTGTGAGAAAATGAGAAACGGATAGTGGAGCGGATGTGTTCGTGCGTATTGGTCTGCCCATTGCCTGTCTCTTTGATATGTATGTAATATGAAGATGTAATGTAATTTTAGTACATACGTTACTGTGCGTTTGTCACCTCATCCTGCCAAGTTGTTTGGTATATTACGATTGCTTTCATGTAAGCAATATAATAATAAAAATATTGTTTCTTTTTGCTTAATTGATATTGTTTGACGGAAGCATTTTTCCCCCCAAAGCCTTTAAGCCAGTTATGCAAACAGTTCTCGTGCGATATAAGGAGACATGGTCGCATCTTGAGGCGAACTGCATTAGCTGCCTTGATGCGTATGCATTTGTTGCCTTTCCTTTTCCGTCGTGCAAGTGGTTTTGTCCGTTGGATGTGTGCTGTTATGTAAAAGTAAAGTGATGTGATACAAGTACCGTACATTTTCCGTGCACCCGTGTCTGTTCTCACTAGCCTTGAGAATACAGTCGGGAGGATAAAACAAATGTTTCGCATTTACAGAATATGTTTGAATTGAATTTGATGGAATTGTTTATTGATTAGGGTTAAAAAGTACATTTATAAGAGTAAATAAAAATCTTAATATCACACGGATTAGTTATTTGATGCAATAATAGGATAATTAGAGATAATTGCTGCATATTTTATCGAGTTCTGAAAGTATAAATGAGTTAATGGCTATAAATGTTAATTGCGCTCATAATACGATCGAAATAACACATATTCACCTCATTTTACAACGTATTTATCACCTTAAGTGATGCTTTGTAATGACTTTGAGTTACCGTATAAGCCATGTTGGTTCCATGGGGCGCGATTCGCTAAAAGAGAAATGAGTAGGATTGAAAATGCATTTTGTTGTGACACAAATTGTCATTACGAATCGTGTGAGGAACAGCACGTTTTCGGGTGTTTTGTTTGTTTGTAGCCAAACCAGTGTGTCCAAAGAAGAATTGCACTTGCCCTAGATGGAGCGGGCGTTCATCAGCAAATGGTATGTAATTTTAATTTGAACTTACTCGTAGCTTTGTGTACACGAACGGGGAAGGCATATTTATTACACAACCATGCGATGCAACGACCCTGACTAAAGGTATTATTTTCATGTAATATTTACCACCCGCCTCTATATACCATTGTGCCACAGTAATATCAGTGTGAGCGTTACAGTTAAATGAAACAATATCTTCTCAACTACCTATCAGGCTGCGGTTTCCATGGAATTAAAAAAATGTACTCCTAGGACAGGACAAGCTTTTCAATTTCTTTACGTCTGTTTAAAAAGTATTTATAGTGAACTTTGGAAGATGTTGTTAGTAAACACTGCACTGCAATCTTATTTCCAGTGTTAAATTGAACATGTCATTTCTGCCAATAAGCAGTCACGGGCAATGATAGTGCGATCCTCGCGTACGGATTAGGTTGTCGGCTTATCGGGGCATCTTGGAGACCTTGCTCGGGACATTCGGACATGAGGACCAAAAGACTTCGAGCAACAGGAACGTTGATGGCATTTCCCTGAGCATAATATGTTTTTCATTAACTGCGCTCCATTGTGAATCAATCAAAGTGCCTGTATCTTATCTAAGCGTCAAGGACTTGGCTCGAACTTGAAAATAAGCTTCCCTATTTACCGTACACAACCAGCCGGTATGGAGCGGCCAATACCACCGAGCACTTAATGTGTTAAATTTCACACCCAATCCAATCAAATCATGATGGTTTACATGTTTCCCGCCAGGAGCATTTCTTTATGATCTGCAGTATCCGGGATTGAAAGAAGTAAAAGACACATCCCAACACGATCCAACCGAATGGAATGCTCTACTGTCTCGCCATGTCTGATGCGATGATTTACAACTGCATCCGTAAAGTTGCAATGGTGCATCTGCCACTTACAGCGCATGAGATGGATTGATTTCAGCTGCAGTTTGGCTGGAAACGCGATGCAAGGGCAAAACAGGGCCTAGAAACGCAAAAATAAAACCCAAACCGCAACTACAAGACAGCTCGAGTACCTTGAATTAACTAGTTGAAGGAGGGCCACTGGTTAAGATTGACACATTCAATTAGAATCAACCTGGCCGGATTAAGCATGATGTAGATTTTACGAGAGGTGACAGCTGCTGGAGGGGATTTTATTAGGTGGTTGATAAGATCGTGCTTACAAAATCGAGAGGAACCCAGATCTGAGTAGTTGTAAGAATATAGTATCACATAGGGATGTAAAGGAAATGTCTCCTATTTGTGTAGTTATAGCTCAATATGCCAATGTATGATGTTTTATAGTTTTTTAAATGTTTTTAATTTGTTTTATTAGTTATTTAGTTTGGTGTATTACATATACAGTGGGACCCTCGTTTTGAAATAAGATACTAAAGTTTAATGCTTGTTTAACTTTTGTTGGTATTATATTGAGTACTACAAATCCATATACTAATTGTCCATAAGTATTGAGTGTGATCTTTTGACATCCGCATCGAGGGCACATAAAACCTCTGCTCCAGATCCTCCCACCATGATTGTTTTCGAAAATTGAAATGTAGTGATTTTTCCTGTTTCGCTTGTTTTTTTTTCTACTGAAAACCATTCGATTCGCTTGCCAATTGCATGGGCACTTGCGAATCAGCTTCTCCTTCACGATTTACACACTGGTTAACAAAAAAAAAAAACGAAAAAGAAATGTGCAAAACGAAGGCATGGACAATCCCCATACGTTCGTGAGTGCAGCCAAGGGTGCGCTGAGTGACTGGCAGTCTGCGTTGCCAGTGCTGCTTATCTGTCCATAAAATTAATAGCTCTATTAAGATAAAATAAATGGAAAATAATTACGGAAGAAAGTGAAAAATAAATTTTACTACAAATTGAGAAAACATACTGTTTTATTCGTACTGGCTTGCGCTCTTTCGCACTACGGAAAGCAAACAGGCCACAGCGAAAAGAAGAAAAGGCAAACAAAATTAAGAAAACGAGGAACCGGGAGCCGGATAGAACAGGAAAACGGTACTGAAGGAGTGCACTGACATCATCACTCGATAAGTTTACCGAGCTGTGATGTGTGCCGGAACGCTGGCTTAAAATGCTGGATGCTGCATTCGCTTGGTAGGTTGTAGTTCCCCAGCACGTTACACGCCAGCAGTTCGATGCTCGGTGCTGCACCAACAACCGTCGCCGGAGTACATCTCACCGCGTTGAACTCGTTGATTATCGCCGTAGCATGGCAAACAGCGGGAGTATTAGGGGGAAATTTATTTCCTCAGATTTCTAACACCCGAGCGGCGTACGTGAATGGGCCACATGGGAAAAACACCACAACGAATTGGACACTACTAACGAAAGACTAGAGCTAGAGCGCAGGTTGGTTTGCGACAAAGACGAGCAGTCGAGATTAGTGGCTGAGATGAGCATAAATATCGTAGTGTTTGTGGTGGAATCAGTTTGACCACGATTGATTAAACAAAGGTTATATCTTTCAGAGGTTCCGTAAAAATAAAAAAAAAGGAAATATAATATAAAATAAAGGAATTGTGATTATTACTTTATGTTTGGAGATATATTAACAAATCATCATATCCTTAATTTCTTAATTATGTAAAAAATAGTGGTGAGTTTGATGAAACCTTTCTGGTGAGTCTTCAGTGAAGGGCCATCAGGACTGAAAAGAGTCAATAATCTGCATTGATTCTAAGAACTCTTCAAGAATATCATGATTCATGATCTATGGTTCTTCGGAAATGTAGGGCTCAGAAATTATCAAAGTTTAAGAATATCTTAATACTTATGAATCCTCAGAGATTCATTAATGATTCATCAGTTCTACATGATTCTTGATGTTTTGCGACTCGGAAATCCTGAACAATCCTTAAATCTCGAAAGACCCAAAAAGAAGGCATTTTGAACATGCAGAATAAGTATCGTACCTTAACGTAATTCATTTATATTTGATTCAAAATCATGAAACTGAAACAAATTCACCCAACACTAGTGTAAACTATGGAATTCATTCTTTTTGGCTGTGTGTTTTCACCGTAAACAGGAACACTTGACGCGCACTTGCACAACATATTGACCTGATTTGTAGTCACATTCGCTGTGTCAGGTTGATCTGATTGTTTATATGTGCCCTGGCGTACCGCACATAATGTGCATAGTCGTAGTAAAGCTGCAATGCCGAAGCGTGTTGCTCGGCGAGTGTTTAATTTATGGCTTTTCTTTAAGGTACGCCACTAAGCTAGCAGACGTTACGGAGTTCAGTTGGATGCTGTTACCATACACTCTTTGTGATGAGGAAAGAATTGCATTCCCTGCTTCAGTTCAACTGGGCTATAGTTTACGGTGGTCTCCACCCAGCTGTCTGTAACGGCATCGAATGCGTTTCTGGGAGACCCATGCCAATCGGAGGAATGCAGGACAGCAGAATAAAAAAATCACCCCCAATCCTTGCTCGAAAGGGATTCGATCCGGTCATGCCAATAAAATCATAATTCAATCATTCGGTACATGCTTATGCGACTTCCCATTGACATGTACGATGTGGCATTGTGGTCGTTCTTGTGCTTACCGTGCCCATTTGCATGTGGTTCATCCAATGGTCCAGTCCGGTTGTCTGCCGATGACGGATGTGGAGCGAATGTTGGGATACTAGCAGGGTAGAAATATGTGGAAAAACCACCACGATCCTGGCAACTTTCTAGGCAATTGCGGGCAAAACAAGATCAATGAAGAATGCCCAATGTTTGTTCGGTACGGCATATGAGGCTATTGCATAGGCAGATCGACTGCTCAACCATGGGGCATAGATGGATGCATTTCGATAACGTAAGTATATAAATAAAAGAAGCAGTGAAAACAAACCCGGCTCCTTCTAAGCGGAAGGGTTGTGCGTGGTGTGAGGGGGAAGAAAAATGATCGTCGATACATGTACTTTCTATTTCCATTGGCAGTGATCTAAATAATTGTCACTGAATTAATAATAATTAGCCACGACTTCGGCGGCGATCGTACGGTGGTCAAGCATTTATTTGCATAAACTGCATCATTTCGTCGAAGGTGTTTGCTGATTGGTTGATCGTGGCGGCAGCGTCGTCGGCCAGCGAAACCACCTTCTCCGAAGGTGGTTGCCCTAATCAACCATCAACCGGCGCGGGAATCGAACACGTTCGCCTGCCTTTGCCGAAAGTGAAATCACCGTTTGGCTGGCTGCAACGCGGCTGACAATCCATTATGTGGCCACGTTGCATTTGTCTCTGGCTGCGCTGACCACCCACTCGCACAAGGGTGAGGGTGACTTATGTGCACGGAAGTTGGCGGCATTGTCGCGCTGTGGCCGTGCGTGCGTACCGCGTGTGGATGAATTGCAGAGTAAACACGCTATTTATTGTCGACCGCAATTGGCGCGCACAGGGTGTGCACCGTACCATTAATCAGGCGCTGGTTAAGTGTGCGGGGAGAAGGAAACAGCCAAGGCGCCAAGCCTCGCGTACGACATGTGACGACGGTAAATTGGCAAATGTTGGCCCGGTAGGGTGTGGAAATGGTGCATTCATAATTGCCGGCGCGTAACAATTGCATCCTTATTGATTCACACCCCTGAGAAACAAATCATGGTGTTTGAGATTTAACGAAAGTTTTCTGGGCTGTTGTTACACTTGGTTTAGGGTGGGATTTTTAATCCTTTGCGCTTATGTGTTGATTTGATCGTAATTGGTAATTTTTTTTCTGTCAGTTAATGAAAAATATTGCAAATAGAAATTTTTATTCATTGTAAGGTACAAGAAAGTCCACAAGTAACACATAACTTGTTGTGTGTAATGTAATGTTGTCCTTTTCCCGGTGTTTTTATGTTTTATTATTTTCTAAGTAAATTAAAGATCATATCTGTATGAGTTTATTCAAATAAGGATTTTTACAATTTCATGCTTATTACAATTATAAACAACGCTAATGAGCTTGTTTTTGATAAATCCGGTTTTTACAAATAAGTTTTGTTTATTTAAAGGAGCAATGTAATGTCATTTGAAAAATGTCTCGAAATCATATACAGTTTCATGTTGTGCTTTAAAAAATTTGAAACAAATATTGTTTTGGTTACCATTCGAAGAGTCATTTCCGTTTGATCAGGCGTAATAAAATTCTCTAAAGCTTCCAGTTATTAGCTTAGCTTGGCTATATATGTTAAAATTTCAATGTATTCGATCTCTTCAACATGGAGTATTATTTTTAAAAAAGTTACAATAAGAAATAAACTTTAATCGTACCAGATTGCAAATCATTATGGTAATTTATATGCTTTTATTACGAGGAGTATTCACCTTCTTTACAGGGTCCATACTATATACGTGTTTGTAATTTGGCTGGTAACCGATCGATCATAGCATCTGTAATGCTATGCAAATATCATTAATTAAATCTTATTTATTTAATCGAAAATTATTCATAAACAAAACCAATACTGCATTTTCGCGTGTTATTGTTTACATTTACCACGTGTTGAATCGTATGAACTGATATGTATGTGTGTCGATGTAACAGTCGTAATATTTTGAACCGTCTCCATACGATCGGTACTAATGCGCCTATTTATGGGTCTGGTTTGTGGCATTCGCCATCGTTGCAAATGGGCAAGAAAAGCTAGCGGTCCCGTTTTCAGCACCCTATAAAGTAAGAAATTATTTAAGCCTATCCAATTAACAACCAACCAACCCGTGATGGCGATCTGTGAAGAAATCCCACAGCCCCGTACGCACCACCTTTCGGCAACTTCGCACCAATGGTACGCACGGATCCACGCGCTCCAAAGTGCGTCACCGACGTCGAATGTGGCTGGTGTTTAACACATAAATTTAACGCTACTTTCAGTTAACATGGCTTATCTTGTATCGCGCAAGAGAACGAAACGGGGAAGCTATAACCTCAAAAACACAAAACAACAAAGCAACAGAAGAGGGGAGTAAATTGAAGAGGAAATAAAAATGCACACACACACACACGCCATCATCAGCTCTAATCGGTGGTGGAGAAATTTATTGACAGGATTGGATGCACCTTAAAACTACATCTCAATTTAAGGCTTCCCGAACTTCCATTCCGGGGAAGTGTTGAAGTTTTATTGCAACTCAAATCAAACCCGGCCCCATGTTGGGGCAAGGGAACCCGGGACGGCGTTCGTGTTCGCTAGTAGCCACCGACACCGCTGGACAGGTGGAATTGAATTTAATGAGGTAGAAAAATCGTATCATTTCCACCGATCGATCGTTTTGTTGACCGTGGGGGTTGCTGTTGTATATCGTAGATCGTACGATTAAATCAAAGCCGTATTGATTGATTGATGGATCGTGTACCGTTCTGGGTTCACGTATTATACGTGAAGATGCAGTCGTTGGCAAATGTGGATGGTGATGTGTTCGATTGAAGCATCACGAGGGTAGCTACAGTAGTTTGCATGGTCAGATACCTGTCGGATCGTTACGATAGAGCGACGTAAAAGGTTCGTTTATTTAGCGAGAAATTTGAGTCCTTACGAGGTGATGCAAATTACCGATAGTTTCATTCCATCTGTGCAAGTCTCAGAAGGACAGTAGGCTTAAATGTTCAAGTGTACTTAGAATGAACAAACAAATATGACCGAACGGAAGTGTTGTGATACCAAATAAAGTAAACTTTCGATCCCGGCCGTTTGGATGAATAGTGCAATTTTTCTTCTAACAACAATAATGCAGCAGAGCTGTAGCAGTAGCAGAGATAAATAATACAAATAAATAAAAAGGATAAACATGCATAGAACGGGACATAGTATGATGTTGATCAAGACGGAAATGTTTCGATTAAATAAGTGTACCGTACTTATAGTCCAGTTTCTATTTTCTATAACATAGTAGTGAGTTGCAATGGAGGACCGAACTTCTCGGATGCTCCAAGCGTATTCAAGGTTGGGATTTCTCACCAGAAGCTAGGTCGAGCACGCAGAAGACATTGTATCTGACGACGGAACTTCCCATGCATTTAGGATTGAGGATTGATAGGATTTAAAAAGTAACACTTGACAACAGCGTTAGAATCAAAAAGAATCCTTCAAATATATCCAACACGAATTCTCCCTTTCACTCTACTTGACCCTTTTCGCACCCTTTTCGTGCGAGGAACTGGGAGTAAAAATGAAAATAAATAGACAATAGACATTATGTTAAGAATCCTATAAAATAATTTTAGAAGCTTTAATGGACTGGCAAACATGCGGAAGAATGCTCAGGAACGTAGAGCACAGGCCATCGTTGAACAGAATAAATGTGCATCTAGTAAGATCTATCTGCTGTTAATTCGCGACAGTTCTCCATTGTGCCGATCGTAACACCAATAGAGCAGAAGACGGTCGATTCTTGTCGCTTTTGTGCAGGTGATGCTGATCACAATCGGACTAACGGCTCTTCCACATCCAGCGAAAGCATACGCGCTGGATGGACACAGATGTCACAGACGGTCAAACGGCACCATAATTGATTATTCCACTGTTATGCTTGTTTTTCACCTGCAAATGCACCCACGTGATCGGCCCCCTGAGCATTTTTGCTGAGGGCCCTTCGCATAAAGCTCCTGCGGAATGGCATTCCCGACTTAGCCGGCGGTTAACGTTTCCGTTTTGACTGAATGCGCTCGATTGAGTTATGAGTGGGTTTGAATTCACCTGACTTTCATTTGCTCGCATCCTCCAGCCATTCCCGGAGGCTCGTTATAAGTGATCGCAAACACTCGGAAAGACGATTGAGATGGAGGTGGAGATTCTAATAAATTATGATCCACCGGAAAGTCAGTTACCTTTCGATCGTGTACGGATGAGGTATGACATCGTAACGGAAGGGTTAGGGATGGTTTCTCACGCCGGACCGGGTAACAAGGGTTCAAGCTCACCTTCCGTTTGATCGCGTCGTACCAGACATCTAATGTAGTGTTCGCCGTACATGACACACTAACGGTCTGCCGCGGTTGGTGAGTTCTCGTCAGATTGCACGGATTATTCCATTCCCCTGTGCGGTTAGTTGCGCAAGATGAAGTATAGGGTGCAGAATGCAAGTAATCCGAAGCGGGCGCTAAACTGAACCGTGGTGCGTTTCTATCACTTCTGGAATCTCATCTTCAACGGCACTGGTTCTGGTCGCCTTCACTGCCTCCTCTGCACCCTGACTGACAAATCGATTGTGTTAATTTATTTTATTTTACTTTATTACAGGTTTCGCACTTTGGTCACGGTTAATCCTCCAATAAAATGGTTATGCATACACGCATAAAACCACCCGTTTCTCAGCGTTTCTGCCGCATAAATCCTATACACATGAGCACATCTGCTCGCGATGTGCATGTTTCGAGCGCATTCGTGTTAAGCGAGCGCATCCATTCGCGCAAGGCACATTATGGTGTGGAGTTGCAGCTCTGCTTACATTGCGATCGTGATTGCGATCGTGGCAAAAGGGCGTCCTGCACGCTGCGAGTCTGCCTGCGAAAGCCCTGCGAGAGAATTTAGTGTAAACATCCCATAAACCTATTAGTTTGCCGGTGACGCCTTCCGAAATCTGGCGCGAAAGGGAAGGGCGACCTTCGAGGGCCAGCGACTTCAGTATCGCAGCTTATCGTGCGATCTCATGGGTTGGATGTGTTGCGTGCGTAAAAATGTGCCATGTGCCTTTTTGCTGGATGGTGTTTTGTTCGTTTTCTATGGAGAAATGAGCTCTAGTGAGGGATGATCCGGACGGACGCTCAGTTCGTGAATGGATTCGAATGGACGACCGTAGTGATGTTTGCGCTGCGATTATGCGTCGCGCTCGGTGTGGGAAACGGCGAGACAATTTGCCATCTTTCATTGATACCGAGTCGTTTGGCATTTTTTAGGTGATAAATGTTGCTGATAATTCACAACACGTTCGTTACAAGTAGGATGAGGATGAGGACCGTTAGCCAGAGACGGTGTAGAATGGAATGTCTCGTTTGGGACATAGTGTAGTGGAAGGGTTTATTCAATTGTATTGTTACAGGTGAATTATTTGTTGAAAGAATGATCCTTACTTTTATTTTGTTGGTTGATGTAAGATTTGCTTTAAATTTAAGATTTAACTTCCTTTTTAAATAAAAACAATTATTGTGATTCTTCTTGGGCGTAACAACCTATTCGGTTATGCCTGCCATTTCTGGCGTACGAGACTTAATTATACCGCGTAGTTGGTTAGTCAATCCATGATACGGGGGGACGATCTGAATGGGATATCCCTCCGGGCCGCCCCATGTTTGATCCTTCTCAGATACCATACCTTTCAGAGTACATGAAACGATATTTTTACTTTTTTCACTGATCGGACCTAATGACACCAAGTCCTTCGTTACATATCCTCACAAGTTATTTTAGGAGGGGATGAAAATATATCTTCGCCGGTCTTCGGACAGACAGGACCGAGGTTCGAATCCCATTCGGGCCGTTCCCCCGTACGCAGGACTGACTATCCTGTTGCGGGTACATTCATGTCATTGAAGCCAGAAATGGCAGGCCAAGACCTCTAGAGGTTGTAGAGCCAGAGAAGAAGAAGAAGAAGAAAATATATCTCAAACAAATGCATAGCCAGAGGATCTCCTTGTCTCAATGATTTTTTTGTAGTAATACTGTTTCTCAACGTACCATTTATCTACACTCCAGCCAGTCTATAGTGACTAAAACTACACTAACCTACAAGTTTAAAGTCATTTAAACTACATTCACAATTATAATTATCGACTGCTTGCTTGAGTTAAATCATTGACTCTGCGCTTTTGATTTCTCTCTTCATTATGTTGCTGATCACATTTATTTGTTATGAAACAATCGAATGAAATCAGCAAAATAAACTCACCCAAAAAATAAGCAAAACCAAAAAACTGCAACTAAACGAAGCAAAAAAAAACAAACACACACACACACACGGAACCAGAAAATTGCCCAAAACAGTACATGAAATATCGGAGACCACTTAAAATGTGAGGCAAGCGAACATGCATAAAGCAAGGACAAACGGGAGAAAACGAACCCGGTGTGGCATTGCTGCGCCCGTTCGTCTTTCACTGAAACAGCGCAAAGTAAGACATTTTGGGGTGTACGATAATTTATGTCCTTGCCACAATGTACGGTATCAGTGGAAGGAAAAAAAAGTAAGCCTCCGTATCTTGTTCCCTTCGGTTGAGGTTTTGTGTTTATTTTTGGCATTGCCGTCTGCCGTCCGGTGCGAGCAAAAAACTCCCCGGTCAAACATACATCAACAACACGTTCCCTGGCCCCCAGTCCCGGTCGGTTTAATGTAATCACGGATGTGTTCCATGGAGCTTTCTTCTTTCGGGCATGTACCGCAGCATGCCGTTGGTGCAAGTTTGTTTCGGTGAATTATTGCAACCAACTGCAAGGTACTGCATTTGACACGCATACACCGCTACAGCGCAGTGTGTAACGCTCCAGTATTGATGATCTCGTTGTTTGCTGCATTGTACAGCCGTGTAATGAGTGGAAGGATTCACCGTGGGCAAAAAAGATGGAATTTCCTTATTTATTCTTTCTTTTTTTGTTTTGTCCTGTATATCTTACCCATTATTTTTTTTTCTTTCCGATGCTTTGTGGCGAGGCAGTGTATGTGAAAGAAATCGGGATACCTTTTTGGATGCAAGGTAAATGAATATGAATCTTACAGCGAATACATAATTTTGGCTATCCACGGGTGGTGTGGTTCACCATGGACGGAGGAACTCGTAAACTGTCCCGTGTTGCAAATGCAGAAACGCATGAACACCACTGCATCGGGCCAGTATCTCTGGCGTCGAAACCAGAAAACACCATCGGTTCGACAGTAAATTGTGGTGTGATTGCTTGTGCAGCAGGAGGATGGTCGATACTCACCGGTGTGTATTAATTGTTATAAATGCATAAAGTATGTGTGCAGGCTATGCTGTACCCTGTCCCCGTACATGGTGATGATGTCCCGACCAACTTTCTGCACTGCGGTTTCCCATGTAACAATTCGTAGCCATACGCGGGCGTCGTGCTAAAGACTGGCTGGCATTGCTTCTCCACTCCCGATTTTCATTCCCGTCAATGGCAATGGTCGCGCCCGCCCTTCGCACACGGTGATGTGTGTTGGTGAGTGGCTTGCAATGTATGTCACAGGCGACGACAGCGAAAATGCTATCGAAGTTTATGTTTATGTTTTATGCTTGTTTGATTACGGCTTGCAACGCTAAATGGGTACGCGCAACATATGCTAATTTAATAATAGTGTGCCCGGAATGGTCACTGTCGATGGGCTCGGCGTGTGGTCACCGGAAGTGTAATGATCGCGGATTCAAATGAAGCAATGAGCAGGCCAAAGTGAAGTGAGCAATTTTTATTTGACCTATACAGATTGCTGAAGTGTGGTACATAGATTTTGTCGTGTGAGGATTGAGACCTATTTTATCCTTTGTTTTGTGTATTATGAGGAAAAGAATTGTTTTTTTCCTCAGTTCAAGAAAAATAAACATAAATGTGTTCTAGAAAGTTACCCTCAAATTTTTACAACGTTTCTAGTGTTTTATCAATATTTGTCATAGTTTTCACTAACAAACAGAATATTCAAAACACAACATGAAGAAAAAACTTGAGATAAAACATGAAGATTGCATGTAAAAGACATGATTAAAATATGACGCAGTTTTTGAAGAAGCGTTGGAATACTGCTAGATCTTAAAATACAATTAATTAAAATTTTGTAAAAGCATTAGTTCATTGGGGGTTGGTACATTCCGATTAATGGTTAATGATCGGAATGAATCATTTAAATGAATGAATAAGTCTATATTCTGAAATCTGACAGATTTATGAATCCTCTGATATTTATGGATCATCAAAGACTCATGAATCTTGTTGTGTAGATTCATGCATCCTTATTAAATACTGAATTTGCAAAGGTGGAGTTTAAACACCAGTACAATTGGTCTATATAAGGCCCTAAGAGAAGCTCAAGCCAGAGTAATTAAAACATATTATTTCAGATACTAAATATTAATAAAAATAATTAAATCTCTGAATTCATGTAGTTTCTCTAAGAATCTCTTAGAATTTTTGATTTTATGAGTCTATAAAGATGTATGAATCTTTGTAGAGTCGACTCATAATTTGATTGATTCCACAAAGAATAATTTGAAAATGACTGTTTTCAAAAGATTAATTAAGCACAAAAGATTAATTAAGCTCATATTTTGTAAAGGTATAAGAACTATATTCTCATAATTAGGGTTTTTTAATCTCCAATTTCATTTCTTGAATTATTTAAAATAATAGCTGCTAACTACAGGTCAATGGGCTAAAATCGTTTTTTTGGGTAACATTCAGAAAATACAAACTATCGACAGTGTCCGGCTTCCCCGGTGTCCAGCAGAGTTCAAAAATGTCCAGTAGTCAACGGTAGGCAACTGAGTGCAAAATTACGCTTCTTGTCATTCGTAAGCTCGCCAATCACCGGACGATTGTGGCTCCAGGTTAGCGCACACTGGGAGGTATGGGAATAAAGCAAAAGGAAATTGGTCTAGTTCGGTCTCCGGTAGCAGAATGAATTGGCGAAATGAGTCGCAGCATTGCGGCGGGCCGGGTGATGATAATTCAGTCAGAGTACTTGGCCACTTCGAGTTGTCAGTTCGACCGTTTGTGGCAAGTCTTGGGTGGTATTTTTTTTAGTATTTATTTGCTCTCTTTTTTAATCTCTTCCATACGCGTTTTTGCTCTGCAGATTGATCGTAAAGTCTGGCAACGAATTCATTGAACGATCTTTTTTCTTTACTCTTCCTCCAGCAGCCCATAGCTGGACTAAAGTAAGTCTCACCTGAAGCGACCTAAATTTGATCATTAATGGCTTCTGGTTTGGCCTTTTGCACGCATTCTGTCGGCACACGAGTCGGGAGGCGTTTGTGCGAAAGAAAAACGCATTGTTACCGAATATTCGCAGCCCAACATTGTTCGTGGAAGGGTCGGCAAAGCCAGCAGTACGGGTGCGTTCCTAAGATACGAAGCAGTTGAGCCGCTCGCGCTTACACCGCATTTGCCTTCACTTTTGCACGTAAATATGCCAATGTGCTACCGGAACGGACCGCGGTTTACGGGTGCGATTCATTTTTCGGTTTTATTTATGTACCATGTTTTTCGATTTTTATCGGTGTTAAGGCAATGTTGGCGGGTAAATGGAACGATTTATTATTTCCCCCCCCCCCCTTTGTGTGTCGCTGGGCGCGTTGCAATCGCGGTACCGGTGGAGCAGTTTTAAAGCGTTACTTGAATCAATCGACCGCTAAGAGTGTTTTGTGTACGACCGTTTTGCTGAAAGCTACTTTACACAAATGTTAAAGCAGTGCCGATATCTGGTGTTCTCTTCCCTTGGGTAGGGCAAAGGCACGAACGAGATTAAGTGATCATTTTTCGATGCCGTGGAAAGGTTGAACTATATTTTAAACGTCATCTTGGCGCTCTACTAAAGAGATGAAGCATAAGCGTTGGAAGTGGTTTCCAAAAGTGATTAAGGGAGAAGAAGATAATTGTTCGTCATTTTTATTTAATAGACACTTGCCAGTAAATGCTGAAAGGAAAAAAAGGATTGTTTGTGTTTTTCTTTCCAATCTGGATGTCACAATGTCCCCGTGGGCTTGCAGAAAGCAATGGTAGGAAATTATCAATCCTAAAATCGTTCAAATGAAATAAAACAGGATAATAAAATAGCTTTCTGTTCAATCGAGTAAAAATTATAAAGTTTACCTGCGCATTTCATATAAAGAGATTTGCCTTTGATGTTTAATTCATCGTCCGTGCAAAGATAGCGCTCTCCATCGGCAAACTTTAGCCACTTTAATGGCTAACATGTTTTTTTCATTCTTCTCTGCTACGCTTCGAGGCGCTTCTCCTTCGTTTGATCACGTACCGACGTTTACGACTGTCGGGCGAATCCATCAGTCGCGATTTAATAGCTCAATATGAACCACATCGAGTGCGATCAATCACGTGCAAAGCGTAGGCGATATGGCCAAAAGAAGAAAAAAACTGAAAGATTTTGTTTCCTTCTTCCATACTCCAACCGGAGCCATACCGTTTGACCCATTTCATTGGTGGTCGGCAAAAAAGAACTATGATTTAGAAAAAAATCGGTTAGAAAAAAGAACTATGATTTAAAACACTTCAAAACGGAGTTAGAACGGGGACTAGCTAGATGAGACAAATCATCTGTAAAGCTCATGGAGCTGCTCGTTAAACTCTGGCGATCCTTTACCTTATTTTTAACCGATTTTACGAGCATTATCCAAGCTCTAGCAGAATTTATCGTTTTACCGTTCATTAAGATTCACGTATTTGGCGATGTAGAAAAAATCACAGCGAAGTGAAGTTGTGCTCCGGCTGATGGAGTAAATCAATCGAAATTCGTCCCTTGCCAAGCTGAGCTGAGTAATCCCCTTTGACCGGTGATCCATTCGAGTGACGGCTAGGCCAACCAAACAGGGTGCTTGGGAACAACAACATCTTTATTACGGTTGTACCATAGCGAAATTGATGTTCCATCATTCCCGGTTCGATACGGGCATCGTTTTTATCTCCAAGATGGAAACCAAGATGGAAACCAATCAAGCAGAAGCAAAGCCGGATCGGGATATCAGCTGCTGAGATTGGGTATGTGGAAATTGGCGACCAATTCGGTGCGAAGTTACAGGAAGAGGTCAGTTATGATAATAAAAACTCACCAGCAAACAGATCTCCCCACAGGCCACGAGGTAATCAAAGCAAAGCGACGAAAGATCAACAACAGCATGGTTGAAGAGTGATCGCTGGAAGTGAGTGAAATCGTAAGCACAGTTTGTTTGCACTCGCGGCAAATGATTGCAATACCTCGACGCTGAATGGAATAGCCAAAGACATGCCGTCTGGTACACCGGAACATGAGCATAAGCTTTTGCCTTGCAAACCGCGGATCCCACAGGTGAAAAGAAACAGTTCAAAAATTAATATCCCCCCATATAGATGTTCGACATAACTCATTTGGCAAATTTTTAACGACTCCTTCTCCGCTCCTCTCCGATGGTGCGGTTATTACTTTTCCCTGCATCGATCCTACTTCATCTCGCTCGATCTTGACGTCGATCTTAGGAGGGCTTTTTTATTGCTCCTAAACAGACTAGACAAACTGGTTGAGGCGCAACACCCAACGCTGTGTGTAATGTGTGGAAAGAGCCTCCAAGATGCAGGACCGATGGTAAGCGAGAAAAAGACGCACTGGAAACGATGAATTTACGCAGAATGGCGAACAGAAGGCAGGCTGCCTGGTGTGGCCAGGACTGGGACTGATCGAACGAAAATAGGGGATGTCAAAACCGAAAAAAAACACTACCTATCGAACATGCCAAAGCTTCAGTAAAAAGCTTTTCCGGTTTAGCGAATCACGCTTGACGGATCGGCATCGCCGGCGATTTGGCGGAAGGTTTTGCACGTCGGGGCTAGTTTTAGTAATTTATTGGTGCACAGCAGACGAGCAGAAGAGCGAACGAAAAACGTCTGTTTATGTTGTTGTTTTCCACCCCACGTTCGGTGCTGCGCTGTGAAAACATGCGGAGCGGAGCATAAAAATCATCACACCACGCTGAAGAAAGACTCGTGCTCGTTCGATCGCGGCTCGAATTGATTTCATATCGATTCCGTTTGTGTCGTGCCTTTTGTGTTTATGTGGCTACAGCTGTACCTTTACAAATTGATTAGCAGTAATTTGTTAGAAAAGATTATATAATGAGCAAAATAACTAGTTTTCAAATAGATGTAGTAAGTAGATGAATTTTGGTGTACGATACAATTCCCGTAAGTAATTGCCAATTTCATAGAATTAGGAAAGTCAAGTTTAAGGTTCGAAGAAAAAAGAAGATATCATCTCACAATAAGCAAGCGAACATAAATCATTGCTTTGAATGATACCTAAGGTCATATTAAAGGTGAGAATGATCCATGTTTCATGTCCGAATCGATTAGTTATTTCTAGACCACCATAGAACGATCATGATATCAATTTATTTGCCTTTGTTCGCACGTTCTACGGCCCTCGACTTTAAAGCTGTGCGAATATACAAACAAACAAGGTTCGTTATCACTCGTTATTGGGGCTTGAACGTCCTCAAGATGCGGCAAGTAAGTGCACTTCCTACATTAGCGCCACTTATTTGGTGCTTGATAGCAATAGAAAGATAATTTTCTTCACACAAAAGAACAGCTCAAGTGTTTGTTCTCATTAGTTCACATTAGTTTAGTTCTTCAGTAAGGTAAAGTACCTTAAATGATGCAGTTCCGTAGATTGTAGTGTGAAGTGTTCTTTAATTAAGGATTAGGAAGCTAACTTAAGAGTTTCTAGAATTAACATGCTATACTTCAAATGAAAGACAGTTGTTTGATGCGCTGAGAAACGAATACTGTTACTACAACATTTGATTTTTAATTGTTCTCATTATTCTTGCACACTCTATCGGCCGAGCAACTTAACTCATTAATGCTCATTAGAGCTTTTCTCACGTCGGTATGCATCTCGTACCAAATCGTGACCAACCTCCGGCCAACTTGAAAGGGATCCACGGTGGCTAATGAAGAATCACATGGTTGGTAACATTATTCTTATCACTCAGCTCCTATCGGACGCCCTCGCAGCACGAGCGAAGCTTTTGGGAAGGTGTATCTTACTTACTGCGTTGCAAAAATGGCGGAAAATAAAGCGATGCAAATTTCAACCTTGCGCCCACGAAGCTCATCCGTCACCAACGCCATACGCTTGAGGGGACGAGAAGAAAGAGTTGCCCACAGGTCGGAGAAACATTCCCTGCGAGCAGAAGAGAGAACCTGAACTATATCCGTCATCACAGTATGTAGCAATGGAATGGAATGGAAATGCTCTGCATATGCCATTTTGCGATAGTTTGCTCGTTGTAACTCGATCTGTCCACATTCAACCTCGTTGGCTCCGTTCTCGTGGACCTTGATTTGCTTGAGCATAACCGTAAGCGAAAGAATGTTTCACCTTTTAGGTGAGATAGTTTGTGGTGTAATTGTCAAAATTCCTATCCCATGTTGGTGATCCGCAACAACACACTGCCGGGTTGGGCGGAATACCCGGGGATATTTGCGGGGAAAGGGAACAACACGTTTTGTAACAGCGGGCGGTAATGTTATGTGCTATGTCACGAGGATATGTTACACGGAGGAATGTTGTCTGCAGGGAGAAGAAGTAATATTTTAAAACTCTGATGAAATGCCATGGAACTAAGTATGTACATCCGATGCGTTTACGGCGAGTTTGATGAACAAAGTTGCATCCGAGTCCCCCCGGGGTGCACGCACAGACTGGGCGGAATTTTGATGTTGGATGCTAGCGACCTGGGTATGTGTGTGTCCGAGCAGTGACCGCCCCGGGGTGAAGGTTACAGTGATGAGAATGGTGGGTGTGCACCGCAGTAAACTAATTGAAGTGCAACAATTGTGCTGACAGATTCGTGTCAGATGTGTTCCTTTCAAGATGCGGTCCGTGGCATGTCCGCGCGGCTAATGGCGGAACGGTTTTGCTCAAATATGTGCCCTTGGGTTTTATTGTGCGTGCTTCCTTCATTGTGTGCACTAAGTAAATCAAAGTGAGCTGCATTTAGCTGGGGAATAGGCAATTATTTTGAGATCATAAAGGGATTAGGGAGCATTTTTTGAGCATTTAATTGAATTAAAAAAAATCTGGGAGCAAATATTTGTATTTGAGTCACGATGCATTGTTTGAATTGTGTTTATTAATATGAGTGACAAAATTTAGAAAGAATGATGGGCACTAAATTATTTGGTTCCTAATTTGCAGTTGTTTATTTTACATTAAAAGAAGATGTTTGAGTTCAGTGCCTAAAAGTTTGAAATGTATTCAGATTTCGAAAGAATATAAATTATTTTAAATATTTTTTTTACTAAAAAAAACACTTTGATTTAAGTTTTTTTTTCCAACATTCATAAATGCTCCAAAAAAACTAACTCGATAGGGTATTCTGCACCACCTTCCGGTTTATTTTTGCCTCGTGAGATGCATTTTTTGCAACTTTTATATTCCACTAGCAGTACGTGGGACGTACAAGCAGCGGGGTGACGTAGAAACAAACAAAAAGGAGAAAACGCAACTAAAAAAAAACAACAACAACAACGCAATAACAAAAGGTTCGTGCCAGCATAAAACAACTTACGAACAACTTGTAAACGTTGGCTCGAACAAATCCGTTCCTTTCGCGCGGGCGCACATGCATGTATGGCCAAGTGCCAAGCGGGCGCGGTAGGATGGATAAAAGGCACAATAACAACAAACAACGGCAACAGCAACCATCTCACCAAGGAAAACGGTAAACAAAAAGCTATCGCTGACGACTCGTTGGCGGCGATCGGTGGTGGCAGCTTAGTGACGGTTCAACATGAAAACTTAGAGGTGGTCAAACCTATGCTCCACCGCTTGCATGGCCACACTGATGTACACACGTTATTGGGCACATTGGGCATTTGAGGTTTCGCAACTCCAACCGTGGGTTAGTGCGGGGTACCCGTATTGATTAGAGGGGAGATGATGGTGTGCGCACTTTTGGCTTCGCAGCCTCTCAGCCCGTAGTTCGGCCCTCTTGGTTTCCATTATTTATGGACGGAAAGTGGCGTCTAGGGCAGGATAGGTGATTTATAGTTTATGGGTAAGATTGATTAATTTTATCGGCGATTTAGTGCCAAATGTTCACTACATTGTTCATGGTGCATTGCGCAATTGCGTTGCGTTCGATCACCATGAGGTCATGCGAATGGATGCGGATTGAAACACTGGATCAGATGTGTCCTGAAATATAATTGTGCTGAAGTTCGTACCGGAGTATCGATAGGTGTCGTCTACGTAATATTCCCGGGACTAATGTGACGATCGCACGATCGAGCTTCGGTTACGCCTAAAGAAGGGGATCGCTTTGAAACCTGTTACACTAAGAACAGCGTTACAAAATTACTCAATTACAGAGAGCAACGTCGGAAATAAATGAGGGAATCTTTCCCAAAATTGGAAGAATTTTCCATCCATATCAATTGGAGCATTCATTGTCAGAAAACTGACTATAAAGGTCTATCTTGTAAGAGAGATATAAAGTTGAATAATGAACCAAATTAAAAATCTGACTCTAAGAAGTGTTAAAAAAGTGTTAGGGGTGGTCCGATAGCCGAGGAAATGTCGGCGCTGGTCTCACACGACAAGATAGAGGTTCAATACCCGTCCAGACCGTTCCCTCGTAGTGAGGACTGATTACCCAACTACTTAACTATAGCCTCGTAAGCCAGAAATGGCAGGCATGACCGATATACTAAAGGTCGTTACGTCAAAAAAGATGAAGAAGTAGAAGAAGAATTCGAAGAATAAGAATGACTTATTTCTTTCTAATATTATTTCTTACATTCGAGGGCAGTGTAGCTTTATCTTTTTCGAAACGTCTTATATTTTCTTTCAATGTAAAAGAGTTACAAATTCTTGAAGTATTCGTAGCTTGAGATTTCTTCTTCTTGGATTCTACAACCTCCAAGGTGTTTGTCCTGCCATTTCTGGTTTCCTTGACTCGAAAATACCTGCAACTGGATAGTCAATCCTCCGGTGTGAGAGAACGTACCGGATGAGATTGAAACTTCGGTCTTGCTGTTTAAAAACCGGTGTCGCTATTAACTAGGACACCGAGCCACTCCTAACCTTACCAACCAACCAGTATTTGTCGAAAAGTCGTTTTAGTACTAAGCTAAGGTAACCGAGACATTCGATCGTAAAGGATTCTGAAAAGAAAATCTACCAAAATTCTGGAAGGTGTGTGCGCATGTCCT